>JAJOOS010003507.1:0-30147 GCA_029582725.1 Solanum chiquidenum | reverse complement strand
CCTGCATGAGGTGATACACAAAGAAAAGCAGCACGGTTTACTAGTCTTATATTACCCAATAAATTGTCTGTCCTAGTCATACCAAGCATGAAACTGAATCACACTTGAAAGCACTTTAAAGTTATGCATTAGCAAGAATAAATAAGGAAAACTCACTTGCTTAATTCTCATTAAGCTAGGACTCTTCAAGCAACACACAAAGAACATCACTGTTAATTAGTATCAATAAGGTGCTGCAATGATAGCTCAGCTATTTCCTTTTCAGTTTCTTCTCATTTAAAGAAAAATTACTTTTACCAACTTATTCATGAATTCTGATTCCTTCTAAATCCTATCTTCCAGTTCCAACCAAAACAGTGTGTAGTGGGGCATGGCACAACAATGACCTCAAGTGTAATACTCCCTCCCTTTCAGTTTATGTAACATATTTTCTTTGTTCATCTGTTTCAAAAAGAATGTCACCTTTCTATATTTAGTAGTCTTTATTACCAACATTCTCATTTTACCTTTATTCCCTTAATGACACTCTTTTGGTGGCACACAGGTGGGAGGTAGCAGGTACTTGATGGAATTAGTCGAGGTGCGTGCAAGTTGTCCCGGACACCACCCATAAAAAAGAAGATTTGAAAACCTCCTTCGCATTATTAAAATTATGCTCACTTAAATTAACACACAAGATGAAACGAAGGGAGTGGTACATGAAGATGCAAACCTAGTTTTTGAACTCAACCTATATAGTCCAGAACAGTCCCATAATCACAGAAGATAATATTACCATCAATCAATCAATCAACTATGCATTGTAAAGTGACTGAGAAACTATGGCAGCGGTTCATTAGCCTCAGGGGTATTAGATGGACCATGCCAAGGAATACTACAGATGTTCTAGCATGTTGGAATAGAGATGAAAATCAGTCAAGACACAAGGAGAGATGAAAGATTGTCCCTGCCTTCATCTAGTGGACAATATGGAGGGAGAGAAATCAGAGATGTTTTGAGAACAAAAGCATTCCCTTCCAAAGCCTAAAAATGAACTGTTAAGTAACCTTTTTACTTTTGGTGTATCCTGCACCAAAGGATCAGGGGGATATTAGCCCTATTTTTAGATAGTTTTGAAGGGAGATAGGTGATAGATCTCTTTTTTGTCTGTCCCTCTACCATTTTGATGTAATTACTACAGAAGTACACTATTGGTGTATTTCCCTGTTTATGATACTAGTTAACTTTCTCAAAAAAAGAAAATCAATCAACAATGCATCAATCCATAATTAGTAGGATCAACTTTACCAAACCTATATATCCATTCTGATTTTGAGGTCACTTCATTCCAATGCTAGCAAAACAATCTCGCAAGGCAGAGGTTTTCTATGATTCACCCCCAATTCAAACTAGCTAGAATTGACTATATAAACTGTATCCATTCCACTCTATTCAACTTGATTCCTTTGCGAAAGCGGCAACTAATTTATCTTATAAGACATTCTGTATCACCCATTTTTAATGGTTTTGTAAAAAACTAATTTACATGTATCTCAATTATTTCACCAACTATGTGCATTCTCCTGCAAGTACAAGACCAAAGGGCTCTGTCTACTTAGACTTTGGAAAATGCAAAGAAATCACCTACTACTGCCAAGAATCAAATCTTTGTCTCTCATGGTTTTCGTTTCATCTTCATCGAAAGTAGGCAAAGTTTTTCTTTTTCGGATAACAGAGAAATCTCTTGTTCTTTCAGATTCTCTTTTTTTAGAAGGTGAATGTTTTTATATCTTGTTCTTCCCGACTCTTCTCGACCTTGAGATCAAGTGTTAGACTAATTAAGGGTTCTCTAAATCACACACTTAAAACTACATTGACATACAAACTTCTGCTGTAAGTTAAAAAATTACAAATTACAACAACTCACCAAAACGAAATAATAAACAACAAAATTTACAAACAAAAATAGAGAAAGAGAAAAGAAAAGAAGTTACTTTTTTTCTAAAACTAAAGGTGCACTTAATTCTACACTAGCATAGCCCTGTCTAACTAAAACCTACTACTATCAAAAGTTCAAACTTTTCAATTACAAACAAACTAACCAGAAAGCCAAATCATACTTCTAAATCAAATAAGCAATAGCAAAATCTCATATAACAAAAATAGAGAAAAGATAGAAGGCTGTGATGGGTCCAAAGGGTGGGTCACAAATGGATTTCTCGGTTATCAAAAATAAAATAAAAAATTAGAGAAAAGATAACTTCTTATAAAACTAAAAGGTCTATAAATCTCACACCCATTGCTACACTGGCATCTAAATCTCTACTAATTACTACATAAATCATACAACTTCTTCACTTACAAATATTCACAAAAACCAGCTCATAATCGAAAAAAAGATAAAAGCAAAATTCTAAATGCTAATACAGAGGAGGAAAATTACTTCTCTAAACTAAAATTGACATACAGATTCCAGAAGCTAACCAGATACTACTACTACTACTGAAATATACAGCTTTATCACAAATATTCAAAAAACCATGCAAAGGGGGAAAGAATAAAAAGGAAAATGGAGAAGCATACGCTGGATCGCGACTGCATATATCGCAGATCTCGACATTCATCGCCCAATCAGGACCCATGAGCATATCGCTCGTCGCTCGTTCCACCAAAAAATTCACCATCCTATTACCGCCAGGGAAAAAAATCCGTCTCCGACCAAACAAAAAATTGATCGCCGGTGAACTCGAAATCTCCGGCGTCAAAAAAATCACCGGCGAGATTCCGAAAAACGAATCAAAAAAATCGTCTCAAATCATATGATTCTCTCTTTCTCTCTCTATAGATTGCATTTTTACTTATGTTCTGTTGTGATCATAATTAGTTTATTTTTTCCCATAAGCAAGAATAAAATTAAAAATTAACCAATGGGAAGAGAACACGTGTATTTTTATTTTATTTTTTAAAAAAAAGGTTTTCTGTTTTATCGGCTCCTATTTAAATCATATACCTATAAATTATAATCAAGTTTTTAGTTAATTTAAATACCAAATAGTTAGATTTACATTTAATTCACAATCACGAGGTTCAGTCATTCATTTTTAAAGTTCAAACTTGAGAGTTTTAGTTAAAAAGAGAGAAATCTCAACAAATCCTTCCATCAGGGGCGGAGCTACACTTGCGCGAGGGGGTCAAGCGACACCCAATTTTAGTTAAAAACAGAGAAATCTCAATCATCCTGCCATCAGGGGCAGAGCTACACTTGCTCGAGGGGGTCAAGCGACACCCCTTTGTCAAAAAATTATATTGTATAGATAAGTTAAAATTTAATTTTATAAATTGGTTAAATATATCTGAGACATCTTGACAAATGACACAAGTTGAAGATTTGCGTAGTGATTAAGGTATTGCAAAACTTTCTTAAGGTTTTATGTTCAATCTTAGCTAGCGACAAAATTAAATATTTTGACATTCCTTGAGCCCGCCACACATCCTGATGGTGATTTTTTCACATTTTTACTAAAAAAAATTGTAAGTTTTGATGTGCATATTTATGATTTTTAAAAGTTATACATCTCATTGATATCTACATCACTTTTTCTAACTAATGCAGAAAACAAGAGTGGAATGTGAGGAAATCAAACAGTTTTTGACCTTTGGCCATAATACAACTTTCATTCATATGAAGAGCCATTAGAAAGCTTATTTTCCTAATTCCTACAAGACTTGATGAGTGAGATTATTCAATCTTTTATGAATATACTGTTTGAACAAAAGCTACTGAGTTGGGCCTCTGCTCATCAATAGGGAACGGGAACTCGCACCGTGGGAGGCCCTGACTTCATATCTTCCAAGAGAAGATTTAGCAGAGCTTGTGTCACAGGACCTTCTCTACCTACATTAAGGAGGAGGAAGAAACAGAAAGAAGATCAGAATACAATCAAGTAAAGCAGCCAAAAATTCATTTGCAACGTCTCGATCGTAAATTTATGTCACCCTTGCATAATTATATGAAAACTAGCTTCAACAGAACAAGGTTTTAGATAGGACTTGTGTGTTTAGAAAGAGTGAATTTGTATTGGTATCTAATATATGTCGCGTAGCCAAATGCAGTTAAGGGTGGACAGTTGAACACTCTTGATGAAATGAAATTTCTGGCTTCACCACTGTTTATCTAGTCTTAGTTTGTCGAGCAGTACTTACGTCGGATCCATTAATCAAGAAAAGATCATTTTGTGCTCGAATTTTGAAATATCAGGCATTGAGCAAAGCATAAGAAACCAAAGCAAATGGAATAAAGGGGCAACAGTGCATAGTTCAATATTGTTTCGATGGAAGCAGAGAAACGCTTACCATTACCGATGACTTCTTCATCCCACTGCACCACCGAGCGTACAAGAACCCCACTACCAATTAGCATCATCTCATCTGCTCTTTTCGCGTCCTCTACAGACACATTTTCTACTCTAATGCCTCGAAGTTTACCTTCCTTAACTAGATTTTCTGCAAGAACCACAACTCTTTTAGCTGTACAGCCACTGAGAATTTTGTCAAAACAAGGCATCAGAAGGTCCTTTTCCTTTGTAACAAAAGCCACGTTCATGCTCGGGCCTTCTGCAACAAAGCCATCGTCATCCAACCAAATTGCTGCATATGCATCATTTTCTTCTGCTTCCATCTTGGAAAGTGCATTCGGAAGATAATTAACACTTTTCATGACAGCAAACTGTGGGGATTTAATCGGGATGGATGACGTTACAACTCTAATGCCCCTGTGGTCAGGAGGTGATTGATCTTTAATTACAATGGCATACAGAGTTGCTTGATGACATCCGGATGAAGATAGTTGAAAATCACCAGGTCCTGCCGAAAGCCAGTATCTTAAAGAACCTTTTCTGCACTTGGAAACACTTACTGTACGGATGAGAATCTGTCTAATGCTTTCCCTATCGAAAGGAATTTGTATTTTGGCCATGGTTGCAGATCCCAGGAAACGATCAAGGTGTTGGTCCAACTCATAAAGGTATCTGATGGTAAATAAGAAATAAGACAAATAAAGCAAAGTCCAAGAATCTCAACTATCTTTTAGCTTCTCATTCTTGTTCACAGTCATGTAGATTACAACTTAAGAGTTGCTCATCTAATTTATTACTATACATCGATGTTTTCCCAACATAGAACGTAAGAGAAATATAATTAGTTCGACACTTTAGAGTTGCTCATAATCTTATAAAGGGAGGTTTTGCCCAACATAGAATGTAAGACAAGGGTTTAAGAGTAACTAGAAGAGATAATTGAACAAAAAGGACAAGAATTTGGCAAAGTTAGAGAGATATCTAAGTTATAGTGTGTTCTATCTGCAAGAAAATCAGACCTCATTATCTCAACTACGAGTACGAAATACCACCTAATTTAAAGGGGTTTATATCACAATTTACATGTAGACAAATCTGAAATCCCCAAACAGCACATTTCTATGAAACACTGTAGGATAATAAATTGACTAGTCGAACTTTGCAGTGAATTCATACGAAGACAAATTTTATCATAGGAAATACATGAGCATGGCCACTTGGATATGTGTTTAATGTAATCAAGTGCAACTAAATTTATAGGAATGATAGGCCCTTTTTAGACTTAATATGTGGTACATACAGGAATGAAAATTCGATCTCACAAATCAACTTTGGCAGATAAAGAACCGAAATTATAGTTAGAAATGCTAACCCATCCATAATGGCAGCAGTATCAAAGACACCGTGCCCTCTATGAACCATGTGATCATCCATGGGGATCACCATGGCAGCTGTATCAGTTGTGATTCCACCAAAAACGCTTGAGTACATTGCCAAATAAAGCTGCTTGGTGTTGTGACCTTCTCGACTTGTTCTCATCCTCTCAATAACCTTTACAGGGAAAATAAAGATCATTTACTTTTGAGAAGCACCTTTTATCGATATCAGCTACAAGGTTTATGTACTCTATGAAGTATTCCCGGTAATTTATCGATTATTCATAGATACTTTGTGGTTATCATCTTATAGCATTACACAATGCAGAAACCAGGTTTATCTTTTTTCTTCTTTTCCTATTACTTTCCTTATTTCTAGTGAAAACCAGGATTTGTGATCATACAGGACATGTAAGTTTCAGATAATCTGTTCTGAAGAAGGTGCTAAGAAAGAGAAATGAAGCTTATCAAGACAGACAACAAAGTGGACGATGTAAGAGGGCAGCCAGGTGCATAGCTCCTGCTATGCACGGGTCCGGGAAAGGACCGGACTACAAGGGTCTATCGTACAGTCTTACTTTGCATTTCTACAAGAGGTTGTTTCCATAGCTCGAACCCGTGACCCCCTGATCACATGGCATTAACTTTAGTAGTAGACCATGTACAACAACAACGCACCCAGTGTAGTCCCACAAAGTGGGATCTGGGGAGGGCAGATTATACATAGACCTTACCCCTACCTCAGAGGTAGAGAGGTTGTTTCCCATAGACCCTCAGCTCAAGAAAAACAGTCCAAAGCAGTCCAAAAAAAGAAATAATCAAAGTACAAGAAACAACAAATAGTAACAAAACAGTACTACAACATAACAATATGATAGTCAAAGTACAAGAAACAATAGATAGTAACAGTTTTCAAAGGACAAGAAACTACAAGAGTAAATCCCAAATTACTAGTTTTTGACTTTTGAACCAGCTTAATTCAACCATAAATCAGAAGAATTACTGTTGAAAGGGTGAACAGAACAGACCACCTTTGGAAAATGCCTTGAGCAAGCTGAATTTACAAAAGCTAATCTTCTTTTATTTTAAAACCAGTGTCATCAAAGGCGCACTTAAGCCCTAAAACGAGGCTCAAAATGTGTTGAGTGCTTCGCCTCACTTAGTGTGCGCTTCAGTGTCGTCGTTAAGGTTCTAAGGCACACTTTTCCTTGTGAATGAGCATCTTCTAAAGAGGCGACTAAGAAATTGATATTTCACTTCATCGTAATTTTTCTTCAATTTCTTTATTCATATACTCGTCATTCAAGCTAATATATTAGTTTTGGATTAATAATGTATATTCATATTTTTTCTCCCTTTGCGCCTTTTTTCATTAAAGTCCATCCTTTATTTGCTCTTAAATCCCCAATAAAGGAGTGCATGTAAGTAGGAACGTATTGGCTTGTCGCACTTACTAGTAGGCATAGTTCTACTTTTTGTAGTTTCTTGTTCATCAATTTAGGTTGCTATCAGTTATTTCGTGCGCAGTTCAATTATTGTTATACAACTGTTCTGATACTTCCATTACATCTTTATCTAAAATGTTTTTGTCTTGAGCCGAGTGTCCATCGGAAACATCCATTCTACCTCACCTCGGAGGTAGAGGTAAAGTCTATGTACACTCTAACCTCCCCAAATGTCACTCTGTGGGATTACACTGATATGTTGTTGTTGACTTACCATTTTAATCCGTTTAAAAAAGAACATATGTTTCCTTTTCCAGCAATTCTTTAATTTTTACTTTCCACACACTATACAGTTTAGTATATTCTACGTATCTTTAGTAACTAAAAACACAATATTCAAAAGCCCTTTTTTACTTCCTTAAACCCACGTCAAGTCAAAACCAGACAAACAAATCAACTCCACATCAAGTCAAAACCAGACAAACAAATCGACTCTACGTCAAGTCAAGACCAAACAAGCAAATCAACACCACCTCAAATCAAAACCAGACAAACAAACCAAGAGAGGGGGGAGCTTTCAAGCTCTGACTCAACATGTGATAGGAAAAACGAAGTCTTTCCACAAACATTTAGGATTGAAGAAAATAAAAGCCAAACCTCTGAGCAAGAAAGAAGTGGAACATCAAAGGTTGGACCATATTGTCCATCTGCCCCACACCAAACAGCTAAGCCATGTTAGTACTATCATTAAAAAAAAAAAAAATTAAAAAAAAATCAAGATTTACCAGAGGAAAAAGTTGAGTTCTTGAAAACATTGGATCTGGTTAAAGGTCTAATCTTTGATCTTGAAAATTCCAAATTGCTTAATTTTGGTAGAAAAAATGGAGTTTCTGAGATGGGTTTTGTGAGAGTTGGTAAAGAAGTCATTGTATCTTTAGCTAATTTTACAAATTTTGTGTGAAAAAAGTGGCATAAATAATCATAACTTCTTGAAATAATCAAATGGTTTTACCAAACAAAACAAAATTTTCATAAAAATAGTATTAAGTGGACTGCAATTGTTGTTTACTATGTCCTCTCTTGGTTATATGTTCTAGAAAATATTGTTATTTTTAGAACCGTGCTGATTTAGTTCGCATGTATTTTGACTAATTCTACGAATATATCATTTTTCACTAACAATAAAAGTATGTATAACCTTTTTAGTTGATCCAAAAAAAAAAAATACATATTTCTATATTTAATAATAATTTAAATTTAAAATATTCATTTTAATCTTTTAATAAAATAATTATCTGCCACATAAATATCTATTGTTCATTTTAAATCATAAATTTTTTATTTTATCTGCCACATAAATATTTATTGTTCATTTTAAATCATAATTTTTTTAAATAAATTATTTTTTAAAATTTTATGTCAAGTTAGATTAACTTATATAAATTGAGACCTACTAAATTCATTGTTACCGTCATTTTCCACCACTATCAATGGTCGTTATCATTGTCACAATTATCAATTACGTGTCATCATTTACAACCAACAACTACTATTCCGTGTCATAAATAGTTTTCACATATATAAATTTTATTTTAAAAAAATAAGTAATTGTCGAAGTACAAATTATATCAAACAAATTAAAATAAATCGAGTATTATTTTTTTTCCAGAATTTAACTGCCACAAAATTAGCGCTTTGAACTAATGATTTTAAGTAGGTGTTTGTACCTAAGATTTCATCTCGTGATTTAAAATTAATGTTTGAACAATTGATTTTATCTTTTGATTAATTTTGAATTATGAGATGAAATGATCTCAAATTTTACAAAAATCTTGACTTGAGAATTTCATATTTCATATCATGATTTCACATTTATCAAATATAAAAATTGAACGACAAGTTTATATTTTATATATACTAAATAAAAAGACCACCATGTTGTATCTATCGACAATTTATTTCATATGTGTAAATAAAATTCATAGTTGATATTATTATTTTTTACAGATCTTTAAATTATTAATATTAAATATAAATATTACCCTCACAAACTAAATTTATAATTGATATTATTATTTTAATCAACCTTTAAATTATTTATATCAAAAAATACATATTCAACGTGAAAAAGATAATATGTGAATTAAAATACCCCTATCCAACGTTTTTTCATACATTAATAAGGATGGTTTCTGTTTGGAGGAAAAAACAACAAGACTTTACCTAGGAGAATAACCAAATTGCAAATCATGTAGGTCCAATCTAATGTTGGATGGCACATCAAGAATTAATGTACATATATATATTAAAAGATTCGAAATATCAAAAAAAAAAAAAAGCTAAAAAATTGAGATTATGTTAAAGAAAACTTTGAGTAGGTCAAGATCGAATAAAAAAAAGTAAAATTAATTACAATAAAATTGTTTTTGTTTTTGAAATCACCTTCTTTTTCGTAATCAATCCTCCTTTTAGTTGTTTCTCATCCTTTTTGTTCTTCTTTAGAATAAATATTTGAATTTTATTTTTTTTGATAAATAATTGGTGTACACTCCATATATAGTTAAGTTATATCCCATTTTTTGAGTGTTTCATATATAGTCAGTGTATAACTCATGCATATGTAATCTATATTTTAGTTTTTTTTTTAATGTATAATCAGTGTAGACTTTCTATGAATTTTGACTATTTTTTATATAAATAAAAATATGACTATATTTATTATAAACAAATTACTTTATTGTATATATTTAAAATTAAACTCCGAAACTTCATTGTAAATTTGAACTCTTTTCATCGAGAATATTTTATATTTTTTTTGTTTATTACGGAAAAAACAAAACTACAACGACTAATTTACAAAAGACAAAACAAACTATTTCACACAATAATTTAACCTCTAAAATACAAATCATTTGTATTTCTTTGAGTGACGAAAACGGTTACGTAAAATTTTTAGATAATTAATTAATTAATATTTGTGTGAAGAAAATATTGAATTGACATGAATATCGAGTTTTACATGCCTTACCCTTTCAATTATATTTTCCCCTAATGTTTTTTCTTACTAACCTACTCCATCGAGAATATTTTATATTTTTTGTTTATTACGGAAAAAACAAAACTACAACTAATTTACAAAAGACAAAACAAACTATTTCACACAATAATTTAACCTCTAAAATACAAATCATTTGTATTTCTTTGGGTGACGAAAATGGTTACGTAAAATTTTTAGATAATTAATATTTGTGTGAAGAAAATATTGAATTGACATGAATATCGAGTTTTACATGTCTTACCTTTTCAATTATATTTTCCTCTAATGTTTTTTCTTACTAACCTTCTATCGATATGATACTCTCTTATCTAAAATCATGCATATCCTTAATATATTACAATTATATCATATTTTATCTAATTATTTTTTCATATTTTACGGTAAGTAACACTAACACATATTAATTACTCCCTCTGTCCCAATTTATATGACTTACTTTCCTCTTTAGTCAGTCCCAAAAAGAATGACACATTTCTATTTTAAGTAACAATTTGCCTATAAAATGGCTTTTTTACCCTTAATGAAATGATTTACAACTACACAAATTTCTATCATTCATTTTGAACCACAAGTTTTAAAAGTCTTTCCATTTTTCTTAAAGTTTGTGCCAAATCAAAGTACATCATATAAAATGGGACGGAGGGAGTATTATTTATTATAATATCATGTGCATAAAAACAAAAGAAGATATATATGGACTCCCTCCCTCCAAGTGTTTATATCACATTAAGATTGGGATTTTTTTGTGTGTGGGGACCTGAAAATGAGACAGAAATGAATGCAAGACTTCGAAAGTTTGCAAGGCTTGAAGCTTATAAATGGATGATTTGAGATCCGTTTGGGGGGGGGGTGCAATAATAGTACTATTGTATTCACATGGATGTGTCGTTTAAAATCATTGTTAGGTAACAATGAAAAGATTCACTATGTATAACGACTGATTTGATGTGATCACGTCATTATCTTAATATTTTATTCTCATTTCGTCTTCATTTATTATTTAATAAATTCTATTTTAACGTTTTTTTACTCTACTTTTTCATAGTAGTTTTATCTCATAACCTAGTTTTCTCGTAGGTTTATCATCCAAATTATGAAGCGTGACATAATATAACGACAGAGAACGATGCGTGTTATCCAAACATTGTATTCATTAAAACAATATAGTACTATATAATACAATATAATATAACACGATACATTATAACGACTTCTGATTAAGAATGTTGTAGTATTATAACAATTACTAGATTAAAGTTCAAATTTCTTACTTATTAATTACACAACACCACAAAATCAATTGATCATATTCTATATTGAAAATCAAAGACGTACTAAATAATTGAGTAACATTTCGTGACGAAATTAAATAGTTCACTGTATAGCTAATATATATATATATATATATATATATAAAAAAATTGACTTGTAGAAATTATATCAAAATTTTATACTATGGTATAATTTAAATAAAGTAGCCAAGATATGTGAGACCAAGATGGATCCTTTGATGAAGATGAAGTTACTTTATTGTGGTCCAATAATTAATAACATAGAAATAAATATAATATGGTGTATATATATGTTATTTATAAAAAAAAAAAAAAATGCATGCCAAAATATAAATTTTCCAACTTTATAACGTGACTTACTTGTTTTTTTATATATACATATCACTGCTTGAAACAATTTTATCTTCTCCACATTATTATATTTCGTTTTCGACTTCACCATAATGAATTCAAGCAATCACAGAGTCATTACATGCAAAGGTGAGATTTTAATTTCTCTCTACATGCGTACTATGAATTAAATAAAAAAAGATACTATGAATTAAATGAAAAAAGATACTAGAAGCTTTCTTGTCTGACGATCAAGTCATTAATATAATGATTTCAAATAATGAAGTCAGAACTTTCGTTAAATAAATGCAGGTGCAGTAGTATGGAAGTCCGGAGAGGAGTTGAAAATAGAAGAAATAGAAGTCGATCCACCAAAATCAACAGAAGTTAGAATTAAAATGATTTATGCTAGTTTATGTGGTACTGATGTTCTTTGTTGCAATGGCTTTCCAAAGGTATATATGGAAATTTCTTTGAAATTACAATTTTTATCGCGAAATAATAAAAAAAACGCTATTAATTTCATTTAATCATTGATAACTATAAATTAATTTTTTTAACGATAAATTTCATAGCTAATAATTATCTGATCTATTGTTGATGATTCTCAGCCTTTGTTCCCTCGCATTCCTGGACATGAAGGAGTTGGGTAAGAATAATTGATTTCTCTCATATATATTTTAAAATTTAGAAAAATATAAAAGTTCATTGAAATTGCTATAAATAATATATATTTGAACTTAAAATTCTAAAAATACAATCATTTCAATACTAAATTTCATGAAGATTGAATCATAAAAGTTTAAATTTCGAATCTACTTTTTTCGTATTCGCTACCATTTTTGAAAATAAGAAAATGATGGACATGGAATTAGACAAAGCGTATTATGTGTGAAAGCTACTTCAGACAATATCATAAATTTAACGATTCAAGTCGCTGGTGATATTGTTCGTTTTAGGCCTCAGTCCGCACGACTTTGAAACACGTTACTCAGGTGTAAAGACATGCGTATTTATATACCCAACATCTCTCAAGTCTCATGTATTTTGCTGATATGACACTTCTTATCCTAAACAGAAATGTAACAATAATTATAATTTTTTAAAATTAATTTTGTCTATATTTCTTATATATGAAACTTTTTTTTTGTTTTTTTTTCGCAGCGCGATAGAAAGTGTGGGAGAAAGTGTAAAAGATTTGAAAGAAGGAGATATAGTGATGCCACATTTCTTGGGTGAATGTGGAGATTGTCCCAATTGCAAGTCCAAAAAATCCAATTTATGCCATAAATACCCTTTAAATTTTAGTGGATTATTGTTGGATGGAACATCAAGAATGTCCATTAATGGTCAAAAAATTTATCACCATGTTAGTTGCTCTACATTATCAGAGTACATAGTTCTTGATGAAAACTATGTCATTAAGGTTGATCCTAGGTTACCAATTGAACATGTTCCTTTTTTATGTTGTGCATTTACAACTGGTTTTGGAGCAACATGGAAAGATGTTAACATTGAAAAGGGTTCAACTGTTGCTGTCCTTGGTCTTGGAGGTGTTGGACTTGGTGTAAGTACATTCGATAGAATTAACGTTTACTGGTTATTTTTAATCGAAAAATATTGATTTAATGAATTTTCTGAAGTTTCACATGTGAAATTTGATATTTTATGACAATGAAAAGCTTAGTAAGTTATATGTTTTGTGAATGTTATTAGTACATTCAATGTTGTTTATTGGTCAGTTCAGTTTAGTTATCATTGCATAGGAATTTTCTAAAGTTTCACATATGAAATTTGATAATTTGTGATGATGACCATTTTTCAATTATGAGTGTAAGTACATGCAATAAAAATAACATTCAGTGATCACTTTTTAATTTTATAATTAAAAAATAGTCATTATTATAAAGTTTCATTTTTCACAACTGAAAATCGAAGACACGCATGAAATTCTCACACTAGTGAAATTTAAAAGTTTATGATGTATAACGACTATTTTTTTATATACAGAAATTGAAAATTGATAATTATTTATGAAGTTTACATATATATATCAATTTATTTATAAGTCGAATTGATTTTCAATTATCTAAATAGAAATATTACTTACTTATCACTTTTCAATCTCGTCTTTAAAAATACAGGTAGTAGAAGGAGCTAGACAAAAAGAAGCAGCCAAAATAATTGGGATGGATATACATGAAATGAAAATTGAAAAAGCAAAGATTTATGGAATTACTGATTTTATAAATATTTCTGAAAAATCAATTTCAGAATTAATTAAAGATGTTACTGGTGGACTTGGTGTTGACTACTTTTTTGAGTGTACAGATGTGCCTCAACTCACTATCAATGAAGCCATTCAATCAACTAGAATGGTATGTTTGAGTCTATCTCGATTAATTTAATATTTACTTTGATAATATATGTATAAGTATATATACACATTTTTCAAGTAGTATCGTCAATTTTTATGTTATCTTTCTTTGCTTTTTGTGTTTTATATCATATGACACTACTTCGTATAATATGATCGTGCTTGTATTGTTTTTTATATTCTTCTTTTTTTTGGTAAAGGATAATTCATAGTAATACATTTTTAAGGTGGTGTTAAAGATTTTCAGTTCAACGGTATATGGAAAGAGAGAAGTAAATATTTGTGTCAAATCAACAAGACGAATATTGTAATACCTTTTTTTTTTTTTTACCCTCCGTAGGAGCTTTCACCCCTTTTGCTCCCTTGGTATCGTAATACTAGAATAATATGAATTTCTTAAAAAAATAAATCAAAATCACACATTTTTCAAGTAACATCATCATTCTTTATGTTATTTATATTTACTTTTTGCGTTTTATATCATATGACATTTCTTCGTATAGCATGATCAAGCTTGTATGGTTCTCAATCTTCTTCTTGTTTTGGTAAAGAATATTTTATAGTAATACTATTTTTACTTTATCTATTTACTTTTTACTTTTTACGTTTTATCTATTTACTTTTGTTTTGTTCTCTGTCTATTTACTTTTTGCATTTTATATCATATGACATTACATGCTTGTATTGTTCTCTATCTTTTTTTTTGGGCAAAGAATATTTTATAGTAATACTATTTTTAAGGTGGTGTTAAAGATTTCAGTAGAAAGAGAGAAGTAAATATTTGTGTCAAATCAACAAGATGAATATCGTAATATTAGAATGATATAAATTTCTAAAAAAAAAAATCAAAATCATCACATTTCATCCCCTCACCCTCTTATAGTAATATATACTACTATTTTTAAAGTGGTGTTAAAGATTTCAGTTCAACAGTAGAAAGAGAGAAGTAAATACTTGTGTCAAATCAACAAGATGAATATCGTAATACTAGAATGATATAAATTTTTTTTAAAAAAATCAAAATCATCACATTTCATCCCCCTCCCCTCTCTTAGTGAATATATTTGTCACGTCTATCATAAATATTCTATCACAATTTCTTATTTTTCTTAAGTGAGATAGTTATACGAGCTTACTCGATATTTACTATGATAATTACATGTACAAGCGCGCACACACTAGTTGAGCGGCATCATTCTTTATGTTATCTCCAGTTGCCTTTTGTGTTTTATATCACATGACACTACTTCATATTACGTGATCAAGCTTGTATTGCTCTCTACCTTTTCTTCTTTTTGGTAATGGATAATTTATAGTTATACTATTTTAAGGTGGTGTTAAAGATTAAAAAAAAAAGGTGGTGTTAAAGATTTCAATTCAGCAGTGTATGGAAAGAGAGAAGTAAATATTTGTGTCAAAGACGAATATCGTAATTCTAGAATGATATAAATTTCTAAAAAAAAATAACCAAAAATCGTTACAAATCCCCCCCCCCCCTCTTAGTGAATATATTTGTCATGTCTATCATAAATATTCCATCACAATTTCCTATTTTTCTCAAGTGAGATAGTTATACGAGCTTACTCAATATTTACTATGATAATTACATGTACAAGCGCGCGCGCAGTAGCCGAGCGGCATCAATCTTTATGTTATCTCTAGTTTGTTTTTTTGCGATTTTTATCACATGACACCACTTCGTATGACGTGCATTATAACTTACCTTTTCAATATTATTTTTTTAAAAATAATGTTTTTTATATCCCATTTTTTAGTATTTACTTTATTAAATAGCTATGTTTTTTGTGTGACTTGAAAAATATATTAGGGTTATGGAACAGTGATAGTGCTTGGAGCTGGACTTGTGTTAGATTGGCAAATGAGTTATGTCCCTCTCATGTTTGGTAGAACACTCAAAGGATCAATCTATGGTGGCATTAGAACTCACACTGATCTTCCATCTATAATTGACAAATGCATTAGCAAGGTACATTATTTCAATATATGTTGTTCGGACTTTTTAAAAATATTGTCATACTCGTGTCTGATCTTTCAAAAATACCTTACTTTTGAAGTATCTGACACGTCCCGATAATATTCTTCAAGAGTCTGAGTAGCATCCAACTTTTATATATCTACACCAATTTTGTAAGATATTATTAGTTAGAGGACATTATGAATATGAGTTTTAACATGTTACCTCAATCATGAATATTTTGAATTTGAAAAGAAGAAAGATATATTGCGTTCAAATTTCACACTGAACTTTTGATATATGCGTCCTAGTACTAATCCAAGGAAGGAGGATATTCAAAAAAAAGAAAACGAAAATGAATTTTTTTCTATTTTTCTAGTTAGAATGGATTGGTCGTACCTGTCCCTATCCAATCAATAATGGCTTATAACTGACTCGCTATTCACTCGATATCCGGGTTATTTTCTGCAGGAGATCAAACTAGATGAATTATTGACTCATGAAGTTTCATTCAATGATGTAAACAAGGCATTTGAGTACTTGAAAGAACCAAATTGTGTGAAGGTTCTTATCAAGTTTTGAGCTATTCAAATATGCTTTACTATATAGTTTATTTTCCTTCTATGTAACAATAAAAAAATTTAGCAATAAGGATATGAAGTTATGAAATGTGGAACATAATCAAGCTTGTATTGTTCTTCTGTCTTTTTTTGGTAATGGATATATATATATTCATAGTTGTACTATTTCAAGATGGTGTTAAAGATTTCAATTCAACAATGTATATAGAAAGGGAGAAGTTAATACTCGCGTCAAGCCAACAAGGCGGAGAGAAACAAATGTGAGGATATTTTAGCAAATGAAGGTCACAAACATGACGAAGATATGCTAGTATGATTAGGGACAATCAAGGATATGGAGTTTTGACACTTGGAGTTAGACAAATGTCTTGCATTCATTTGGTTGGTGCAAATGCAACCAACGAGTACGGATAAGTTTTTTCCTTTGTAGTTATTTCAACATATCGGAAACATGACAATCACAATAACAACTACGTCTTAGTCTCAAACAAGTTGAACTTCACCAATCTTAATCCAACATGTGAACTACAAAAGCTCATAATCTCACCAACTTACTGAAAGAATCTACACAGCTTTCTATTCTCCCCTTTTTTACACTAGCAGGAAGCTCAAAGAGGAGGGAATGTACTATTGGCTTCCGCATTTAGCAAAGGGGAATGAAGCATTACGCTTAATGAATTAATATAATCTAATATGTTCCGACAAACAAGTACCTTTGAGGGAGGAAAACTTGTCTATCCTAAAAGGACTTGCTATCTGCAACATTTCAACAGGTAGGAGGAAGGACTTGAAACGCTGTCGTTGCTGCCAAATTTGGTAGTCGTCTCGTTTCCCTTTCCTGGTGTTCCACATTCACTGAAATCAAGTGTGCGTCTCTCACTCTGCAGAGGAACCAACAGTAGGAAAATCAACAAATGACCATGGCTGTGGAAAGATATATATATATAACCAGATAAGCAAATTCCGGTTACTTATGTCATTCTGCTTCTGTAAATTTGAGACAGGGATATTTTCAAGTAAAGCCGAACTTTGGACGAGTTCGGAGTGACATTCGTCAGAATTATTACTATACTATATGTGAGGCTACACAAGAAAGTATGTTCCTAAGCCATAACTTACAGAAAGCACTAGTCTTTTTCCACATTCTGCTCCAAAGTAAAACGGATGTTACTTGGAAAATGACAATTTATATTGTCTCTAATAAGCAGTGTAATTTACTTCCAATCAGTTTTCAATATAAGAGTAGAAACAAAAAGAGGAAAGTACGTGTTTTTAAGTGAAAAGTGCAAGGTTATTGTTTGAAACATGCCTAAATTAGTATAGGATATAAAGACTAGAGAGAAATGACGAAAAGAAATGTTTTAAACAAAAAATTGCAGGGCTACTGTATTTAAAAATAACTATATGTATAAGGATAGATCACTTTGCAAAAAAAGTTTGTTATCATGTTGACATAGGGACCAGACATACCATAGCATTTGAAGCCAGGAGGGTACAATTTTCATCTGCTTTTTGTTCCTTGGAATTCCTTCCTAACAGGATTGTTTCTGGAGTTTCACTTCCCAAGATCTGACGGGCATCCGCAATTGAAGGTGCAGTCTGCTCATTTAATTGCTTCATTAACCCAATAGCATCATAGCTTCTATCACCGGGGCTCATAAGAAACGCAAAATCCTACCAAATAAAGGAAAAACAAACAAATCAAAGCAATATAACATGAACACAGAAATGCACCATTATCAACAAAAACGAAAAAAGGAGCACTGAACAGAAATATAACTAGTCACTGAGTAGAACACATAATGTATATACCTCAAATGTAAGTTTTGTGTCATATCTTGGGCTAGACATAAGAGAATCCATGAACCATGGAGATTTCCATGCTGAAGGAGATTCAATACTCCTTTTGAAAGGTGTCTCTCCAAAGCTGTAAACCATTAATTAGGTAAATGGATCATAAGAAACAAAGGTGTAGGAAAACTCCTTTTAAACCAATCATTAGGTAAATGGACTAACAGGTACAAATTTGTGGGAGATAAGTAACAAAAAAAAAGGATAGAAAGCAAAGCAAAACAAACATTGCAGTAATCTTACGTGTTTGAAGTATCAGCACCAAATACATTTTCAGAATTTTCGGTAGTATTCTCCAATGCAGTTGATGTAGTATATTGCATTGATGTGGCTATGACAACACCACTTTGACGCTTCCCAAGTACGTCAGGAGAGCAAACAACAGACGAGGATGAAACAGTAGCTTGATTTGATGATGCAGCTTCAAGTCGTCTAGCATACTGGTTGCCTAAAGCTTTAATACTTAAACTTGTAGCTCTATCATGCTTGGTGAAGAAACGATCAGGAGAGAAAAGCATGTCATTTGAGCTAAGCTCAACCAGAACTCCAGGAGGCTGTTTTACCTGATAACAGGAATGCGAACTCAAAAGTTGTATCTAAGCCCAATTAAGTTTAATGGTTTATTTTGTAAACCACACGGTTCAAATCAGCTGAGAGCAAATTCCAAATACTACTACTTTTGTTTTTTTTTCAAATATCAACCATATCATGCCCAAGCACCTACTTCGTATTCCATTTGTGAAACTTGTAAGGATATATTTCTTTACAAAAAATACAATCTGGAATGGAGGTCCTACCTGTCACACATCATCCCATTCCCAAAAACAAAAAGAGGTGAAGCCAGAGAAGAAAATTATAATGACAAATTATAACTCACCTTTCCCATTGCATCATTGGCTCCAGCACATTCACTATGGAGCTCTTTATGGTAGTGAACACCACCACCATCTAATTGCCTCTCTGAATTTCCAATGCATGAAAGTCCAGATACTCCATCACCTGTCTCCTTTCTTCCATCCTCTGAGGATGGATGTAGATTTTCTTTTTCTTCAGTAGACGCTTTTTCATTTGCCGACTCATCAAACATGTCATCTACTCGGGGAAATTCTGTAACCATATTAGAGAATGATTCCTGATTGAGATCACATTCAAGCTTTTTCTCACATCTCTTTTCTGATAAAGGCGTCACCAAGTGACGCTGTCGCTTCTTTAATATAGAAGGAGTCCCAGTGAAAGTTTTGGCAGCACTTTTCAATATAGCATCTGGACTATCAGCTCTTGATGGTGAGTCCCACAACCTTAATGGAGTAGAGCAGTCCGTAGAAGTTGTCATCAACTGGCGGATGCCAAGAGGGCTATACTCTTGCTGTGTATCTGAACCAGATTGCTTAAGATCACAATACAAGAAGGGTGTATCCAAGCTTGGAAAGCGAGGAGGCTCATAGCATAGAGCTCCTTCATCTTTCTGTTCTTCTAGCCTTGAGGAATCTTTCGTATAATCAGGATGGTCTTTCAGGATGGCATTGTCTATGCCATTGTCATTGGAAGGACTGTCAAACTCACTTGGACATATAAAACCATCACATCTACTGCGGAAGGACTCTTGAACTGGGTTCTCAAGCGGAGGATAATGGAACTGATCTGAAGCAATACCAAACACAAGTGATCTATCCTCAGACGAAAAGTGCGAAGGAACAGAAAACTGCTGATGGGTTGAAGCTTCAAAATCATCAAAACTTAAATCATTGCAGTTTTGTGGAGCCATATTTCCTAATTCAGGGATCTGATAGTTTGATGATTGGTAAATTAAAGAATCTGCAGGTTCACCACTGCCATTAACTCCAGTTTCGGACAGAAAGCATTGAGGAATTCCTACCTCAGGGTATTCGATCCTGCTACCATCGAACAATTCATTGGGATTATATGGACCCTCAACTATGTTTCCTGCATTAGAAGTTGCTCCAGATTCCATTGCATTTTGCAATGGATTGGTTACCATATCATGGTTTTCATTGCCATTCAAACAGTGCATGTAATGTCCCGAAGATTCCTGAATAAACTCCGTAAAGTCATCCAGATTAAACTGCCAATCTTTCCCTGTGGAATTTCCCCAGTCATGTGAGAACGTATGCTGCTCAAGGGAGTTGTAATCCACAAGTTCACTGGGAACTTTTAGCATTGAACAAGAAACATCCTCAAAAGCTGGGGTATAGTACGTAGGACATGGTGCTGCACTAGAGCTTGCGTCCTTTTCAAGGATTATTTCTTCTGACATCCTGCCGTTCTCTCTTATATGCACAAATGTGTTGCCCAAGTCACTTGTAGACTGGGGACAGCCAGCAAGAGTTGAACCTTGACTGAATTCCATAAATTCCTCCACTTCTGCTCCTTCTTTGTGAACACTTTCATCTTCACTAGTTTGTTGCAACATCACAGAAGAAGGGATTGATTGGTTCTGATGGTTGACATTAGGCAGAGTAGGGAACTGTGCAAGTAAACCTGATGCTATATATGAGTCCCGTTTCTTTTTGACAGAACTATGCCAGTGATTTTTTATTGCATTGTCTGACCTGAAATTAGCCATAAGAGTTTTCACATGTCAACTATAACTTTGAAAGAATACTGAGAATAAGAACTCGAAAGAAAGTCTGGATGGAAACAAGCTCTTATCAGCATAAAATTAACACCTCAAATTACCTTCCAGGCAAATATTTTGATAACTCTGCCCACTTGTTTCCATGAGCTTCGTGGGCACGAATTAGAGTCAATTCCTCCTCTTGTGTCCAAGCTTCTTTATTAATAGCAGGATTCAGATGATTGTGCCATCTGAAAAGATCACTCAGAATAATCATTATAACATTCTTAGTCATAAAAAGGGGATGAATTAAAAGCTTATTCTTTCAGGAGTGATTTGCAACCTCAATGTTAATGAATCAAAGGAACTAGAAGAAATGTGACACCACAAAATTCCTATTGAGTCAAAGGATACATGTTACTAAGTTATATTTCCTGATAATATATGAAATAACAAATATTCTTCTACAGAAAGTGGCAGTAGTTATCTGCCTGTAGCATCTCATGCAGTCAGCATGCATATTTTTAAATTTTATGAGACTGGTTGAGTCATAAGCTGAGGAACAACATCTAACCAGTTAGTGAATAAGATTAGATAGGAAGATATCAGTTGCATAGGCTTGAAAAATCTAAGTTCCTTGCAGGAAAGCTGCATAAAGTGAGCTTGTGATGTTAAAAGAGCAGCTAGGAATGAAAAATTCTTATTCGAAGTAAGTGAGAACATAATGTCAAATTAGGAAGTTGGAACCCCAAAAGTCTTGACATCTCACTTGCCTAATATATTCTGAGAACTTTGGAACTCTGTCATAGCAGAAGAAAAAAATACATTCATTTGCTTAGATGAACAAAAAATTGGCGTGCTTACCTTTCCCGACATTGTTTTCCAATACGTCCTGCTAACTCTTGTGCAATGGTGGACCATTTTTTGGGGCCATGTATGTTAACTAATCCTATTAGCTTATCATCTTCCTGCGCGTAAGTTGAAAGAGTTAAATTAGCTAATATAAGGACATGGCTGACAAGTTCTCTGCCTAAAAAATAATGATAGTTTGTGGATAACAATGGTCAAAACATCTGATTATCATTCTCAATTCTGACAATGATTTCACATTTTCTGAAAATAAAACTTATGCATTTGGAAACTACATGAAAAGTAATACGAATCGTCATTTTCTATAATTAAAATTAAAATATTTAGGAAATGACTTAAGAAAAATCTCAGCTTAACTTTGCAAATACTACAGTGCCATATTAAAAGGGACAAAAGGAGTACTAAGATATGATTCAAACAGGCCTATAGGAATACGCTTTTTTTACCTCCTTAGACCATGAACCTTTGACAAGTTCAGGATCAAGAACTTTCTGCCACCTATGCAAGCATTGAACATCTGACCGATCCTTAAAACATTCCGCTGCAAGTTAAACTTAAGATTTGGTAAGCACTTAACATTTATCATCGTTAATAGTTGGGCGGGTGTTTGTCAAATAGATTTCTGCTGTAATCGTTGGATGTGACAAAAATCTTCAACTTCAGTTGTAGGTTAACCAATTCAAACGAATCATACATGTACTATAAGGAAGACTTTAATGCCTTGAAAAAACACTTCATCCAGAAAAAATATTTCTCCACAAGAGTAGCATGTTCTTGCCCTATTCAGTAACTTCATCCGTATATGGTGTCAGGAGAGATGCCTCTGCAACACTTTTCTAATAACGATAATGAAAAGTATGAATAGCTAAATGAGTAGAACGAATAGTGCAAGTTAGCAATGAATAATTGTTGCAGGAGCTGATAGCACCATAGTCTTACAAGCTATTGGTTTCCAACCCACAACTTTTACTGCATCAAGCAAATGTCAAATTTTGACAGTTACAAATATTAAGATGAGCATAGGAAATGTATAATTGCATGTCAAATGGAGGAAAAAATATGGAAGCTTCAAGTTAAATTGATGTTTTAAAAGTATTGTTATAGGAAAAATGGAAATCCTCCAAAGCAAAGATGGTTTCAGGAAAGGAGGCATTGTTTTTGGGATGATCCTTACAGAAAAGAAAGAGAAGCAGAAAAAAGAAACATAGACAAATCAAATGAAAAATCACTATTTCACTCTAGAACTATGACCAGCTTTTCTCTTTACAAGCAATTCTGAGAGAATTTTGGTTATATATATCGAAGAATTAAATAAACATAACAAGAATCATACAAGTATTAGTCCCTCTAGAAGTATGAGCAACACACCCCTCTTAGAGTGTTAGACATACTAGGTTTAAAGAGGAACAATGTTTTTACCAATTTTTTTCCAGCTTTTCCCCTTAAACTGTTGGACAGCTTGGCGCAAGATTTCATCCTGCAAGGAGATAAGAATTTTACACTTCAGTACAACATAAAAGATTTAAAACGTAAATGTATAATATTGCATTATCTCCGACAAGTACTTCACCACATTAAAATTTATAGAGAAACTATCAAAAGAAAGAAGAGTTCAGACTTGGGTTTGAGAAGTGAAAACCAGAAGTATTACATTAAAAAACATTACTAAATCCATGACTTTGCAGTTACTAGCCCAAGCATTTTCCAACATGTTTGATTGAGATCACTAATGGAAGGCAGAAAAGAACTAAAAATGACCCAATAATCCTTGTCAGTGAAACAGTTCCCATACAAACTTAAATGTTGTTACAACTATGAAACAAACGGAATAAAATTGCAATAGATTTGTAGACTAATCCATCACATAAATCATTTTATGCAAGAAAATTCCGAACTTCCATTTGAAGCATAATTAAGTGTCTTCTCCTCGAAGGCACAGACAAGTAAATTTAATTGGCTAACAGCGTTCATGCCATGTTAACTAGGAATGAATCACCACCCTCCCCAAAAAACAGATAAAGCGAGATTATTTGAATCTTTAACATAACATATAACATTACACATATAAAGGTGGGGGTACAACAAGTCCCCAATTACCCAAAAAAAGATTAAAAGAACATAAAACCAAAAGAAAACCCTGAAACTCATGCACATTTTTCTAGATCATTAGGAAACGCCTGCTTACCTCTTCGGGAGTCCAGTGACTGGAACGTCTCTTAGGACCACTCGTCCTCCTGAAACATTAGCAGGACTAATAAAAAATCCGAAGCTTTTGGGAAGTTCAAAATGATAACACAAAGGATGTGAATATGATAGTCCTCTCAAATCTCACAATCAAGTATAACTTTCAATTCAATTCAATTCATTTTCATGGAAAGTACAGAACAAAGTTAATTTGACCCTTAAAGTAAGGATAGGTGGACATGGGGCTATACTGTGGAAAGGAAAGAGATTACTATTATGTAGTTTCCTTAAATTGTACATTAAGAACTTATATCACATTTGCTATTGGTGTGACACGGCAAACTTGTCATTGTTTCTTTTCTTCTGTTCCCCATTTTTCTACTTGTTTTCATGTAGTTTGTATATTTATAACTACTAACGACGTATTAAAAGCTAAAGAATCCAATGTAACTTGACTAAACCTGAACAGACCTTATATATTCTTTTCCATGTACTACTGACGGGGATGCACCAGGCAGACTAACGGTTTGAGCATTAGACAGCTATTTTTGTCATTGAAGAGCATAGATAATATATTATATCTTCCAATATGTTATAGAGGTAATCCAACAATCTTATTACTGCTTCTTCTCCTCCATCCTCACCTACTTTTTTTTCTGATGCATCTCTGATTTCTAACTACCTAGGATAAGTCAAAGAAACCAATGTGACTTGACCAAATCCAACTCGATCTCAGATCAACATCATTTTCATCTTATGTGACATGAATGAACAGCCGGATTAAGGGTTTGTGTAAATTAGAAGAAAATCTCAATAAGGAAATTACAAAAGCACAAAATGAAACCCAGAAAAAATTAAACAAGAGATTAGATGATGCAGTCTTTGAGAATTACCCATGCAAAGGCCGAGCACTTGGCAGACTACTGATATCATCTGAAGGAGTGTTGCTTGTTTCATCACTTTCCATGGTTGCTTGAGACAAAGGCAAATCTTGATAATCCATCCAAAGGTCGAAAATTCTCTACAAAATGTCTCCCCAAGTACATTATGTGTCACCTCCTATGATGTAAGAGATACTATCTGATCTTCTGCGAAAACATGATGAACTGTTAAAGCACAACAGATAATGTGATGGCCTCTATGGAGCTGATTTGAAAAGCATGGAATAATAGCATCTAAAGCATTATAATGCATTCAATACGAGCTAAACTTTTAGAATGAGTAACCTGGATTACTGCTAAAAATTAAACAAAACAAGGAAAATCCCTAGCACCAAAAAAGTAGTCTATGCAATGGATTTTTGCTCGAAATAAAGAACTAAATCCAAAAGATACTGTTAGCGTATGTTACGTAAATGTGTAAACATTTTCACCTCAAATTTGCGTAGTTGAAAAATACAAGGCAATATATCAAATACAAGAACATTTTGGAGAAAATTAATGTCCTCTGAGTACTAGTTAAATTTTTAAAAGGAACTCTCATAAATTACAACAAAAAGTCAAAATCAACTAGGAAAACTACTTAATCTCTGGTCTCTACATCAAAATGCAGGCTGCACAAAGGCTTCTTAAGTAACACCAAGCAAGAAACTATGCATCCTGTATCACGGTACCATGTGGATAAAATTTGCATAAATGAAAAATACAAGGTGCAAGTCAGTAGTAAAGAATTTAGCAAAAATTCTGAATCATCTGAGCATTAGTGTGTTAAAACCCCAAATGAGGCGATATATGATCTAGGACACCAAAAAAAGAAAAATTAATTGATAAACAACTTGAAACCCTCAATTGAAGCTTGACTACAGAATAGTTTGAATTAATTAGTTAGTTACCCATTCCTTATTATACTAAACCTTCTTTTCATGGTCCAGAATTTCTTTCAATGTCCCATCCCAGCATCCTCTCTACTTTCTTCTAAGGACAACTATGTAGCATGTCATTTAATACAATCCACCACATACGTATAGCCACCCGAAAATGCAACATATGTAATACTTGTTTGAACATCTGCATATAAAGCTAGTCTAACTTATGTAGTCTTTCTCTTACTCAAGTTTTCAATGTCTGAATCACTCTCTTCACAACCAACCAAATGAAGAATTACACCTAGCACCCTAGGAATGCAAACTGAAACATGTGGAATACTGATCCTCTCTCACAGAAAGCTTTGTGGTAATATGATTTTAGTGAAATCGTGTAATCACTTCTCAACCTCCATGAGTCCTGGCTAGTACCGAAATTACCGAAGCGAAGTTTTCAATACCATACCATTCCCACCCCTACTTCCTATCCCTTTATGTTATTACTCCAAAGTCTGCATCCATAAGGTAACGTAATGCTTTTCATCCTCCATTCCCCCCCCCCCCCTTCCCATGAGTCCAAGTAAACACAATGAGAAAAAGTCACTCAATTCAGCTTAGTGAAAAAAAAAAACAAGGACAGTGTCTTTAGAAACGATACAATTATTTAGATAAAGATTTAGCCATAATGGCATGCTTACTTTAGACCTACAATTTTCTAGGGTCATCTCTAGTTTATTAGATATTTATATGTCAATAGAAATTGTAGAGAACATCTTGTTTAAGAAACTCAAATTACTGAACTTAGGAACAAAATGGATCCCAAATGAAGCTATATAGAAAGTTAGCATTCCCATAGGTGGCCTTAACTAGCTTGAGATTGAGGCGTAATTGGTGTTGTTGTCATGGTGAATTCCATGTTATGGAAGTATCTTAACTTTGTAACTTAAATCAGATCACTTCATTGGGTATTCTTTAATTCCAGGTTCGATCATCAAATCAAATCAGGCTTCAAGATGCAAATTTTATATGAAACCCGAATTTGGATTTTTTTCAACAATTCAAGAAAATTCTCAATAACATTTCGAACAAAATGAACAACAACAACAACATACCCACTGAAATTCCACAAAGGATAAAGTGTATGCAGACCCTTACCTCTACCTATTTTCGAAAGACCCTCGAATCAAGTGACATTAGCTAAATGAATAAAAAGCATAAAATTTTAACCAATCAACAGCCCATACTAAAATCAGATCATTTCAGGTATGATCATCAAATCAATTAGGCTTCAAGATGCATTTTTTATACAAAACCCATTCAAGATTTGATTTTTTTCAACAATTCAAGAAATCATCTATAACAATTCAAACTAAATGAATAACAACAACATACCCACTGAAATCCCACAAAGTAGAGTCTCGAGAGGATAAAGTCTACGCAGACCCTTACCTCTACCTGTTTCCTAAAGAGCCCCGAATCAAATGACATTAGCTAAATGAAAAAAAAGCACAAAATTTTATCCGATCAACAGAAAACCCATACTAAAATCAGATCATCAAATCAAATTAGGCTTCAAGATGCAATTTTTATACAAAACCCATTCAAGATTTGATTTTTTTTCAACAATTCAAGAAATCATCAACAACAATTCAAACTAAAACACCAAGATTTTTTAAAAAGATTCAGGAAAAAGTTGTACTAACTGAAATGAGCTTCGAAGCATTCAACCGAATCAGACTGAAATTCCAAGAAATCAATGGTGCGAATGAACTCAGCAAGATCTGCAAATTCTGAAGAATTTGGGGGTATGGGGTGGGGTGGGATGTGAGAGGGGAGTGGGTGGGTGGGGGGTTTATGTATTCAAATTATGACAGAGAATGCTGATGAAGATGAAAAACCCTATGATTAACCGGTTGCCGGTAAATTATTAGTTGACGAGATTATCTCAACCGTTTGATTATATCTATTTTTAGTAACTTTTCAAAATTTTCAAGTCTAACGGTAAGTTTCTACTTGCTACCTGTTTCTACCGGTTCTTTTTTCCTTTTTTTTTCTTTGGTTTGTAATCATAAATACAAATATTCATTTCTTAATTCTTTAATCATAAAATCTAAAAGAAATTAATATCTTCATATAAAGTTTGACCATGTGTTCGGTCATAATTTTTGAGGAAAATATTTAATTTTTATAAAGAATTGTGACTTATATTCAGAAGTTCTAAAAACTATTAAAAGTACACTCAAGTTTGTTTTATCACTTTATAATGAACATATTTCATGATAAAATTGAACTCATAAAGTATAAGCTCCGGTCTTCTAATAAAGGAGCGAGTAGCTTGTAAATGGCGGAGTATTTTTATAAAATACAAAAGCTTAAGGTTGATTTTTAATTTTTAAATTTTTTCAAAAAATAGAATCTGGCCCAAAATATTTGTCAAAAATATTTAACTTGAATTTATTGTAAAAAATGACAAGTTATATGGTCAAACATTTTTTGTTAAATAAATTTGAATTTATTGTCAAAAATATTTATCAAAAATGACAAGTTATATGATCAAATATTTTTGCCAAGTTTTTTTTTATGGTCAAATGAGTAAACATATCACAATATTCTATTATTAAATAATTTATTGTATAAAATATTTTTACTCATTTCACAATATTCTATTATTAAATAATTTATTGTATAAAATATTTTTTAAAATATAATGTAGACATTCTTCAAAGAAAGGTGAATGTCGGTTTATATATATCGTCGATTTCTAATCAAATCAAATCAAAATATTTATCAATTTAATTGCTATCCGTTTAATTTGATTTTTAAGAAATCTAATGATATTTCTCTCCTCTTCATTGTTAAAAGAATTTATTGTACAATATTACTTACTTGTGACACAATATTATGCCCAAAAAAACAACTTATCCCAATCTCCTCTCCATTATTATTCTTGGTGTTCAAAATGTACCAGAATTTCAATATATGGAAATATTTATAACAGAAAAATTCATAAAAAAGATTAAAAAATCCTAAATAAAAAGATTTCTACTTGTTAATTTTCTATATTTTGCTCTACTAGAGTAGAAATCTCTAACAGTAAAATCACTATTGATTGTATAGCTAATGTAGAATGGAACCAACTTGAGGGACCAGTTCCTTTCACACCATTTCTTAAATCCTATATTTGCAAAGGTTTTCGAATCCCATGTATTCATCGCGTTGGATCTTCCCAATCATATTTGAGATCCCGACTCCACCTGTCAAAACGAACAAGCAAATGAATGCAGACACGAGGAGGAAGGACGTAGAAATGTGTCCTTTAACTGGGACGAACAAGTATACAAGTTTAAGTGTCTACTTGTGCAGACTCCTCTGACTTAGAGGGCACTAGATACTCACCTAGTGATATTGCGCTCACAAAAATTGTGAAGGCAAGGATGAAGATGATAAGTGATGCCCGTCCTAATACAATAATCAACCTCCTAACGACATGTTGCCCAACGAAAGCAGCAATAGTTGCCACAGCAACAAAGTAGAGAGCTGTAAGAAGATACAATTGTTAGTTCTGCATTGTTATGAATGAGATCAAACAAATGTGTTTTGTGTTCACAAACTTGAAGAGAATGGTACATACCATAAGGAACTGGGAAACGCTTTAGAAGGTAATACTCCACCACGGACATTGATGAGGAGAACATCATCGCAAAGGTAGCCGTGGCACTTGAGACCTAAGTAAGACAGATGTGAATTGAAAATGATTTGAGGTAAACTTGAAGCTCAGTAAAACATAAGCACAAAAACCAGACGACAGGTTGGTGATATTTTTTCATGTCAACTTATGAAGAAGAACTAAAAATGTATAGCTGGTCACGCCATATCAGGACACAAACTAACCTGAGGAGGGACGCCGAGCTCCAAAAACAGTGGACCCATGATAAATCCTCCACCAAGACCAAGAAGTCCACCAACCATACCAGCTAGTATTCCAAAGGAGCAATAAGCAATCAGTTGTGTCACTCGGAAATCGGTGCCATCATCTCCCTTGGATTGAATCCTTCTCCATCCTTTGTACAGGCTAATAGCTTCATAAAAAGATACCCC
>JAJOOS010003506.1:0-23802 GCA_029582725.1 Solanum chiquidenum | reverse complement strand
GTAAGATAGTCAGGATAAATAAAACATGACAACGGCAAAGTGAACTGTCTAAATTCTTGCCATAATCTCTAGAACTTAAGGCTGAAATTCAGTTGATTCATTAATGCAATCGTATTGGATCAATCATCAAGACATCTTATTACATGAACATGCATCGACAGATCAAAGTGTTCTAGACTTGGAAATGGCAAACAAGTTGGGTTGGTGTGCCTTCTCCATTATTCAGCTTCTTGGGACAATTGCAGTCATGTCGCAGGCCGCATGGGAAGTATTTGTCATCTTTATTCCAGTAGCATCATATGCATTTGGTACCAGGTAAGTAAGTAGTACATGTTTAAATCTTGGAATGCTATATTAAAACTAGAAGTTGTTGTCTTGTTTTAGGCAAAGTACTCTCGTGGTCAAGTTAGACGAAGCTGACACAGTGATAAAGCCAATTGTTTTCAACTAAAATAAGCATTTCTCATTTAGATACCATGCAAAAGAGTTTTTTTTGTATACATTAGTAAGTGATGTTTGGAAAAATATTGGTACACTGATTATTTAAAGATGAAAGGATAAACAAACTCCATGTTTGTTTAAGATTCCAAAGATTTTCTTTCTAATCTTTATAAAATGTAATTTAAAGATATTATTATTAAAACTGTCAGCAATACTACATACCAACTGCAAGGGAGCTTGCTCGATTATCTGGAGTTCAAAGAGCTCCGATCCTCCATCACTTTGCTGAATCACTGGCAGGAGCAGCAACAATTCGTGCTTTCAACCAAAAAGATCGCTTTGCGCATGCAAACCTTTGTCTCATAGATGGTCATTCAAGGCCATGGTTTCACAATGTATCCGCAATGGAATGACTTTCTTTTAGACTGAACCAGCTAGCTAATTTTGTTTTCGCCTTCTCCCTTGTTCTGCTAGTCACACTCCCGGAAGGAATTATAAATCCAAGTAAGCATCAGAAACGTAACTATTAAGTCTTTATAATGTTATGTACATCACAGGTAGGAACTAAAGATGTCAAAAACATGTTACCTACCAAAGTCATGTTTCTTTTCTAATATTCTTTTTGTTGATGTGGTATTGTTGGACAGGTGGTTAACAAGTTCAATTTCATAAAAGAAATCAGAGAAAACTAAGGTTTCTTTATATTCTACAGGCATTGCAGGATTAGCAGTAACATATGGGATCAATTTGAATGTTTTACAAGCTTCAGTTATATGGAATATTTGCAACGCTGAAAACAAAATGATATCGGTTGAAAGGATTCTCCAGTATTCGAACCTTGCCAGTGAAGCACCTCTTGTAATTGAAAATAACAGACCATCAAGCACTTGGCCAGAAATTGGTACAATTTCCTTCCAAAATTTGCAGGTAAAGACAATGTCGATTATGAGGTTTGCAATAATGCGCGCAGTAGGATATCATCCAGTAGTAACAGATGTCAAAGTTGTATACAGTTAAAAAATCTATACAATTTTTGTGGTTCTAGTATGCCTTCATTATTCCTATAATGATCAGTATACAAGGAACAAAGCTATACTTAACCAAAAACTGGCAGGAATATTATATACTTGTTTACATATTGTTTAGCTTGATTAACTTAAAATTTCCACCCACTGATATCATCACCATATCCCTATTTGCAGATACGTTATGCTGAACACCTCCCTTCTGTTTTGAAAAATATAACATGCACATTGCCGGGAAGTAAGAAAGTTGGTGTTGTGGGCAGAACAGGAAGTGGTAAATCAACCCTCATTCAGGCTCTTTTTCGGATTGTAGAACCCCGAGAAGGAAGCATTATCATTGATGATGTAGATATTTGCAAGATTAGCCTTTATGATTTGAGGTCAAGACTTAGCATTATTCCTCAGGATCCAACAATGTTTGAGGGAACAGTTAGAGGAAACCTAGATCCACTAGCACAACACTCTGATACTGAAATCTGGGAGGTACTTATTGCACTCACTATTGAAAAACAGTTATGCAATATTGGCTTATAAATCAACATGTTTGCATCGTAAAAACTAACAAGCCAAGAGAACAAAGAGTCTCTAATACATCTTAGAGCCTTGTTTTGCAAAGAAACAAAGACTTTAACCAGCTTTTGTAATGCAGTCAAGGAAAGAGTTGAAATTAACTTATGTTTTAGTGATTTGGATAGAGAATAATAATGTAGTCAATTCTTCTTTTGACAGGCTCTGGACAAATGCCAACTTGGCGATATAATACGTGCAAAGCCAGAGAAACTAGAATATACAGGTTAGACTAGAAATTTCTTGATAAGAAGTAGAATCTTATGGCATATTTCCTTGTTGAAACCTACTAATGTATTGAGTTTGACAGTGGTTGAAAACGGAGAAAACTGGAGCGTTGGTCAAAGGCAGCTTTTCTGTCTTGGAAGAGCCCTGCTAAAGGAAAGCATCATTCTTGTTCTGGAAGAAGCAACATCATCAGTTGATGCTGCAACTGATGCAGTTTTACAAAAGATAATCAGGCAAGAGTTCAGAAATCGAACAGTGGTCACAATAGCTCATATAATCCACACAGCCATTGATAGTGATCTTGTCTTTGTCTTGAATGAAGGTACAATTTTAATGCACCTAAATCTCTTTATTCTTCTGAATATTCAATAAACTTCTAATTCCTTTCTTCACTTGTCCTTAACACAGGAAGAATAGCTGAATATGACACACCAACAAAGCTATTGGAAAGAGGGGATTCTTTCTTCTTCAAATTGATAGAGGAGTATTCAATGAGATCCAAAAAATTTAACAGTTTAGCTATATTACAGACTTGATCTTCATTCCTACATTCTGCAAGAAATGATATCAGAAAGCTAAAGCTGAAGAAAGTCGATATTCTTGAGCATGCTTTCTATCACTAAGTCATAGGAAGTTGAAATTTTTGTAAGCTTAGTTCAGTACAGTGAAAAACTGAACACAAAATGAAGAATACCATGAATCCCTTTCCTTTTCAAAATGACAAATAATTATGTGCAATTCAAAGACGCAGTTTGAGAGGAAAATTCAAAGAATACCATGTCATACTTGTGTGAGAGATTTATTTAATAGATAAAAATACATTTTGTTAGTGAAAATTTCAATATTACAAGATTACAATTGAAAATAAAATGAAGAAATAAAAATCTCTTCCGACTGAGGCCCAGATATCTTGCGCTCTTTAAGAAGATTCAAGCCCACTGTAGCAAATATTTTGACCGGTCCAGCAGTAGTCCTTCTTGACTTGTCTCCTCCAGGATACAACAGCCTAATCACAAAAGTGTAACTCAACAAACTCTGGACAAGAGTTGAATCCAAAGCTCCACAAAAAGAATGTAACACTCGAATTCGAGAAAGACCAAATTGCAGATTTTCAGAAATTGCAGGTGCCACTGATGGAGGCCAAACCACGGCCCGTGGTTTGGACCATGGACCGTAGGTAGGCTTCGTGGTTGGCCACCCAGAATGTCCAAAAAAAATCACGACCCACGGCCAGACCTACGGACCGTAGGTGGGACCACGGTTCGTGGTCCAGGTCCGTGGATTGCGGCCCTCAGAACCTAGTATCTGAAGCCAAACGATGCCCTACCAGGACGGACCCTCGGTCAGGTTCGTCGATGGCTCCGTCAACTTTTAAGTCAGGGTCATTTCGGTCTTTTCCCCTATTCATTGGGCATCTAAACTACGTCATTTTACACATAAACTACGTCATTTTACTCAGTTTAAGCCAAATAATCTAGTTAGAACCTACCTAAAACCTTTATTCTCCAAAATCACCAAAACTTAGAGCAAAAAAGGGGAAGAAAGTGACGCCAGTTTTCTCAAGAACACACAACAAGTTTTCTTCAGTTCCAGCCCCGAAATTGAAGGATTTCTCTGTGAATTTCATCACCAGGTATGTGGGATTTCAATAGTGGGTTCCTTTCATCTACTAGGTCCTAATATGTTCCTAATGTGAGTGAGTTGAGGCATCTGATTCTTACAAAAGCATATAACTCTAGGTATTCCATTCATCTAGGTGCCACTAAGATGTACTGTGATATACGGGAAGTCTTTTGTTGGAACAACATGAAGAGGGACATAGAAGATTTTGTGGCTAAATGTCCTAACTTTCAACAGGTGAAGGTAGAACATCAGAAACCAGGTGGTATGACTCAAGAGATTAACATTCCTACATGGAAGTGGAAAGTGATAAACATGGACTTCATTACGGGTTTTCCTCGTTCTCGCAGACAGCATGACTTCATTTATGTGATAGTGGACAGAGTTACTAAGTCTGCTCACGTTTTGGCTTTCAAGACTACAGATTCGGCGGAGGACTACACCAAACTCTACATCCATGAGATAGTCAGGTTACATGGGGTTTCTTTGTATATCATCTCAGATAGAGGTCCTCAGTTTACCTCTCATTTCTGAAAATCATTTCAGAAAGGTCTTGGTACTCAGGTAAATCTCAGTACAACATTTCATCCACAGACGGATGGTCAGGTAGAACGTACCATTCAGACCTTAGAGGATTTATTGAGAGCTTGCGTTATCCATTTCAAGGGTAGTTGGGAAGATCACCTACCTCTTATAGAGTTCACCTACAACAATAGTTTCCATTCCAGTATTCAAGTGGTCCCGTATGAGGCACTATATGGGAGTAGATACAGGTCCCTGATTGGTTGATTTGAAGTAGGTGAAACAACTTTGATTGATCCATATTTGGTTCATGAAGCTATGGAAAAATATAAGCTCATCACGGATAGACTTAAGACAGCTCAAAGTCGTCAGAAGTCCTATGCAGATGTGAGGACAAAGGACTTAGAGTTTGAAATCGATGATTGGGTTTTCCTGAAAGTGTCACCTATGAAGGGGGTGATGAGATTTGGTAAGAAAGAGAAGCTCAATCGCAGATATGTAGGTCTTTACAGAATCCTGAAAAGGGTTGATAATGTGGCTTATAAGTTAGAGTTGTCAGCAGAACTAACAGCGGTTAATCCAATTTTTCACATTTCATTGTTAAAGAAGTGCGTGGGTGATCCGGTATCAATAGTATCATTAGAGAGTGTGGCTGTGAAGGATAGTCTCACTTATGAAGAGGTGACAGTTGAAATTCTTGATCATCAGGTTCGTAGGTTGAGAAATAAAGAAGTTGCTTCAGTAAAGGTTTTGTGAAGGAGTCATTCCGTAGAGGGAGCCACTTGGGAAGAAGAGGCAGCCATGAAGGCTAAGTATCCTCATATTTTTCCTTCCGATTCTGCTTCAGTTTGAGGTAATAGTTCTTCTCCAGTCTCTTAGTTTACTCTAGCATAAAATTCAGTCTCAGTATCTTGTTCCTTCAGTTGTTCTTGCATTTTCAGCATATTTGCATGTTGTTGGACCCCAGTTCAGTTAGATATCAGTTTCTTGTACTTAGTGGTAGGGATTGCAGCTCCTTCCCTCCATACTCAACTAGTTTAGATTTTATTCGAGGACGAATATTCTCAAGGAGAAGATAATGTAACACCCTGGATTTGAGAAAGACCAAATAAAAGATTTTTAGAAATTGCAGGTGCCACCGATGGAAGCCAAACCACGGCCCGTAGGTAGGGTCGTGGTTGGCCACCCAAAATTTCCAGAAAAAATCACGACCGACGGCCGGACCTACGGATCGTAGGTGGGACCACAGTCCGTGGTCCAAGTCCATGGATCACTGCCCTCGGAACCTAGTATCTGAAGCCAAATGATACCCTGCCAAAACGGACCTTCGGTCGGCCCACGGTCCGTCAGTCAGGTCGGTCGATGGCTCCATCAGCTTTAAAGTCATGGTCATTTTGGTCTTTTCTCCTATGCATTGGGCATCTAAACTACGTCATTTTACACCTAAACTACATTATTTTACTCAGTTTAAGCCTAATAATCTAGACAAAACCTACCTAAAACCTTTATTCTCCAAAATCACCAAAACTTAGAGCAAAAAAAAGAAGAAAGAGGCTCCAGTTTTCTCAAGATAATGCAGTAGGTTTTCTTCAGTTCCTGTCCCTAAATTGAAGGATTTCTCCATGAATTTTGTCACCAGGTATTTGGAATTTTACTAGTGGGTTTCTTTCATCCACTAGGTCCCTAGAACTCTGTCAGATTCTTGATTCTCTATATGTTGTTTAGACCTAGGGTTTCTAAAACCTTGGATAATTGTTGTGATTTAGCTGCTGTAGTATTCGTAATTGAATTATCATGTTTTCTTGGAAAGTTTGCTTAGTTCCTTGCATGAAACTCAGAACCCTAGTTATGTAGATTTTTTTAGTTCATGAATTACACTTGCTAGGTTAGTTAAACAGATAAACATGCTCTAGTTTTCGAATGTTACATTGTCAATTCCTAAATGTTGCATTCTTAGATTTGTATGTTAGAACCTTGAGCTATCAAGTATTTCAGTTATGTTGTGTCATATACATTTCCAGTTGGGAGTAGGCTTAGCACCGATTTGGACTAGGGTTCAGCGTACCCTCATAGTCCCAGAACTACGTGCCCCCATATGAGTATAAGTCCCCTGTGTTGGGCATCAGATTTAGTGATCACGCCAGTCATGCCTTTATAACCCTGGCAAGGTATATTGTATCCTCTCGATGGGGCATATACATTAGACTCCACGTGTAGCTCACATGGTTTTATGTCGGTTAATAGTAGCTCCCACAGTCAAACTCTAGTGCATTTGACCAGGTTTTCAGTTTATATTACAGTAATCAGTCTCAACATGTTATGTTTATGATTAGTACTTGGTCATTGTATTTAGCTAAGTTTTCAGTTATATTCAGCATTTATCTTCTATTCAGATTATATTATTGCTCAGTTATATTTTGTTTAGCTATTATCTATATCATGCATGCTCAGTACACTCCAAGTACTGACGCATACTCTGCGCTACATCCTTTTATGATGTAGGTTTAGGTACTCAGCATCCAGATCACACTTAGATCGATTATCGGTCCGTATTCAACAGCTTCAGTGGTGATTCCTCATACTTCAATGACAACAGACATGCTTTTCATTTTTATTCTTTTATTCAGTTTTGTTAGAGTTAGTGTAACGACCCGTAAAATGAATAGGTGAAACTAGAGCCTAACGATTTTATGTTTGAGTTGATGTGAGGTTTGAGGTGGTAGAATGTTGTCCCGAGCTATGGTTTAGGGGTTTAGGGGTTAAACGTCAAGGTACGACTCCCTAAGGACTACCCTAAGGGTCCTTGAGGAGGACCCTAAAACCTAACCCCCAAGACCCTAAAGAAACCAAAACTTCCCAAAAATGTTATGACCTACGGAAGGGGACCTACGCCCCGTAGGTCCATCCACGCCCCGTGGATGGCCTCCGTAGGTCAAGGCCCCTTAATGTGAGTTGCAGCCATGAACCACGAAGGGACAACATGGTCCGTGGACAACCCACGGTTTGTGGGTGGGGTTTTGTGAGTGACCACTGTGTTGCTGTCCAAGGTTCGGCCAATATAGGGGAAACTTGGTAAATTCATGTTAAGTTGAGTTGAGTTAATGGACGGTTATTATTGGTTTATTAATGTATTTTAAGGGTTTTTAAAGTATTAAACTTTATTTTCAACTCATTATTTCAAAACCCAAAATACAAACCTCCCCTCCCCTCCTAAAGTTCTCTTTCTAGAAACCTCCATGGGAGGTGAAGGAAGCAAACTTTGAAGGTCAAGTTTTCAACCTTTTCAAGTGATTTTCATGGAATTCTTCCATAAAATGTATGGTAGTCTTCATCCTTGACTTAGTTTCTTTCAAGGAGCCAACTTCAAAGTTGATTTCAAGTTTCTAAAGTTCCCCAAAAATCCTAGTTTTCAATCTATGCATGGGTTCAATTTCAAATCATTTTCAAAAGGTTTTATATGATGATTTAAGATGGAATTGGTGAATTAATGGTGAATTAAGATGATTTCTCCTATGAACCCATGTTTACCCCCAAAATACTAAATTGGAAGATGTGAATTGGGTTGATTGATCATGAATGGATGTTGAATTGTTTATGTTTATATTGAATTAGTTATTGAATCATGTTAATTCCATTATCTATTGTAGTATCTTAGATGTTTGGGTTGTGATTGATGTATGGCCTTGAAGGGAAATTTCATGAAGTATTATGTATGATTTATATGTGAAGTATATGTGTGTGATCTCAATGAAAATATTATGATCATGTTTAGAATGTAATTGTGTTATGAATTGAAATTATATTCTCATTAACACTCATGAATGATGATGATAGAATGTGAAGGGTTCTTCAATGTAATGTTGTATCTTGAATTGGTAGGCTTAGGCATCCTCTTCTTGTATAAATGAAAGTAATGTGATTGTAATCCTAATGTAATGGTGTGGTTGTTTTTGAAAGAATATTCTCACATACACACACTCATGAATGAAGAATGAATGAAGTTTTTATGGTAATGTTAATGATGATGTGTTGATTGAAAGGCTATTCTCAATTGTACACTAATGAATGATAATGACATGTTGTGAAAGGACTTTCTCACAATATGGGGATTCTTAGGTGAAAGGCTATTCTCATCTTTGAATCTATGAGCTATCCAATGAATGAATGTTGGGTTTGAGATGGATACTTAACCGTGAGTTGAGGTGGGGTATCTAGTAACAATATCTTATCCCATAATAATGAACTAATGTAATGGATGTAAAGTACTCCGTAGGGAATAATGATAAGCACCGAGTGGTTGTGGAATGAGATGAAAGCCCTCACGTGAGTTGAGGCGGGGTTTCTAGTAGCAATCTCTTGAGATGGATGCCCTCACGTGAGTTGAGGAGGGGTATCTAGTAGCAATCTCCCTATCCCATAACAATGTGCCCATATAGGTCTATAGCTAGTGGATCCACCTAAGCTAAATGAACAATCTTACCTTAGGAAAGTAGGAATCCCTTATCCGGTGAGGGTGACACTGGGATTCCATGAATTGCTCACATGATCTATGTCGATTAAGGCTTACCCCCACAAAGAATGTTAATGAACTATGGCTTCTCAAGAATGCACTACTTAGTGTGGGTGGTAGTATGGGATGCCATCCATGCATTGCACAAGTAGGCTTTGAGAGAGGTTATGGTGTGTTCCTTTATAATGTATAATGAAATGAATGGGCTCTTATGATGATATAATGAGAATGTTGGTTTAATGTCTAATGAATGAAGGTGCTTTAAAGGAAGCTAATGAAGAATGCTAACTTATATGCTTAAATGTAATGATGCATGCTATACTTGGATTGTATTGTGAGTTACTTCCTTGTTATGACTTATGAAATATTTATGTCTCTTATGTATGAGTATTGTGTAAAGATGGAAATGATGAATGGTAAGTTCACTTTTGGTGGCCTTAATGTGGTATCTAGTGTGGATGGTGGTATGGGACACTATTCATACATTGCACAAGGTATGACTTGGGGTTACTTGAGGTGAATTATTAATGTAATGAAATGTTTATATATTGATTATGTTCTAATGTGATGAAATGACTAATATGTTGAATGTGATGGTATCTTATGCCTTTATGCAAAAGTTCTTGAAGACTTCTCAAATTGGCATAATGCATGATTTTCAAACCAAATGTTTGTTTTAAAGCATGATTTTTGCATGGCTATCATACTTAGTACATCTAATGTGCTAACCCATATTTCTTCCATTTTTCTACAAAGTGTAGGGTTTGGACTTGATGTTCTATTCTTGGAAGATAGGTTTCTAAGGTGCAAGGAGATGAAGATTTGGTGAGTCCTCATAGTTTCGAGGACGAACCCATTATTACCCTTTATGTCTTTTACTTTATGTTTAGAGCTTGTGTATGGGACTGTGTCCCAATGTTTTAAGTCTTATGTTTATAGATGGTTTGAGACAAAGTTTAGAAAAAGACTTCCGCTTGCTTTTATGAAAAATGACTTCGATTGTATTCAAAGAAAAGTTTTAAATTTCGCATTATTTTCCTTATATCAAATGTTATGAATGCTGTGAGGCTTGTATGAGACTTTTTGGAGTCTTGTACGCCGTGTCACTTTCGGGGTATAGGCTAGAATCGTGACAGTTAGCTAGGGGGCATGTCCCAGCAACTCAACTCAGTTAGAGGCTTTTCAGACATAGTAATAGTATCAGCTTGGATTGTGAGTTTATCTTTCAGTTGTTTAAAACTCTTAGCATGGTTTATATATATTTAGATTAGTTAGGTATTCCCCATTTTCAGATAACCATTGTTTTAGCTTCAGCATAGTTCATGATATATTTGGTATATTTAAGTATGCTTATGATATGCCAGAGGCAGGATTAGCTTGGGGTCACTCGTGATTCTAGGTCCCGTATTATGTCAAGGGGGTAGCCTCCGGGCGTGACAAAGAACACCTTCCTTCAACTAATAACAAATCTCTTTTTTGACTAACTTTTATGCTCTCTCTATTTTTTTGTGTATCTAACCAAATGAAGACCACCACTATTTATAGTTGAGGATACTTCCTAGCAATAAATAGGAAGATAATATGGTAGTTAATAGAGAAGATAAATGACCTAGAGGTTACATATGTTACATGGTATAATGGAGGAATAAAGATTGATAAAATGGAGATTGAATGGAAAAGGAATTAGTGGTCATGGTTGACCACCTTCTGCCACTAACAGTAACCTCCAATTAGACCGTTTTGTAACCACCAAGTAACCTCCAATGGAACGTTTTGTAACCACCACGTAATGGAAAATAATGCCTATGCACAATGATTAACAAAAGTGAGTAATTAAGCACAAATGCCTACCAACGGTAGCAATGAGAAGTGCCCACTTACTGCTGGAAAATTCAGCATTCTTGAACTCCAAAATAAAACAAATTAATATACTAAATTATTAATATTAAAATGCTAAACCAACAATCCCCCGCTCATTTTAATATTAAATAAGAGAGTCTATTAGTTGAAGGAAGACTACTATGCATAATGAAGTTGTGCTCTGCATTGAACCTCCACTTAGTGAAACAATAACTTCTACTCCAGAGTCGTAGTGGTCTCAGACTTGAACTATGATTGCTTAAAGGTAATAAAATATTACTGCTCACACACAATAGTCAAGGTGTTTACATGATCTTTAAAATCCAGCACGTTATGACCTTGTGCTATCCCGGTTTCATGAGTGCTTTTGAGAATAAGCACAATTCTTATAGGAAGCGACCTACTTCTACACTCACATAGGTGAGATCTATCGAGAGTGTTCCTGTAAGTTTAACACTCCACCCATACGGGCTATAGATATTCATTAAGGGATTTATAAACTCAACCTTCATAATCCACTACAAAAAATAATGCACTCACATCATATGGAGGGATTAAAAAAGTCGTGCATATGATTAGTTTTTACCTTTGAACCTGGAACCTGGTTAGGATCTCTAGTCTCCAGATTGGGTTTTCTCATATATGACTCAAGTATTTATAGGCTTCAAACCCATTCCTCTCGATGTGTGTCACGACCCGAGCCTATAACCCAGAAGTGACACGGCGTACAAGACTCCGAAAAGTCTCATACAAGCCTCATAGCATTCATGAACATAAGAACATAGGAAAATAGAGCGGAATTTAAAACTTTTCTTTACAATCAAAGTCATTTTTCATAAACAAGTAAGCAGAAGTCTTTTCTATACTTTGTCTCAAACCGTCTACATACTTTAATAAAACTTTGGGACTAAGCCCATACAAAATCTCTAAACATAAAGTAAAAGACATAAAGGGAAATAATGGGTTCGTCCTCAAAACTATGAGGACTCACCAAATCTTCATCTCCAAGCTCCTTAGAAACCGATCTTCCAAGTATAGAACATCAAATCTCCAAATCCTACACTTTCGTAAAAATGAAGAAATATGGGTTAGCATATTGAATGTACTAAGTATGATAGCCATGCAAAAATCATGCTTTAAAACGGACATTTGGTTTGAAAACCATGCATTATGCCAATTTGAGAAAACTTCATCAACTTTTGCATAAAAGGCATAAGATACAATCACATTCAACATATAAGCCATTCCATCACATTAAAGCCTTCACCTTAAGTAACCCCAAGCTATACTTTGTGCAATGTATGAATAGCGTCCCATATCACCATCCACACTAAGTACCACATTAAGGTCACCAAAAGTGAACTTACCATTCTTCCTTTTCATCATTTAGGCAATACTCATACATAAGGAACATAGACATTTCATAAGTCATGACAAAGAAGTAACTCATAATGCATCCAAGTATAGCATGCATCATTACATTTAAGCATATAAGTCAACATTTTTCATTAGCTTCATTTAGAGAACTTCCATTCGTTAGTCATGAAGACATTAGAGAACTCACTATGACCCTCTCAAAGACTACTCGTGCAATGCATGGATGGCATCCCATACTACCACCCACACTTCATAGAACTTCTCAAGAAACCATAGTGCACATCTCACATGATGGGAATAAGCGTTTAACCGACATAGACCATGTGAGCTTAACATGAAATCCGATGTACTATCCCACATCGTAAGGGTTGGTCTACTTGCCTAAGGTAGAACTGGTAACATTTTAGCTTAAGTAGATCCACTAGCTAATATCCTATGTGGGCACATAGTTATCGGATAAGAAGATGTTCATTGGAACCTGGCCTAAACATGAGGAGAGTTTCCATCTTACCATATCCACTCGGTGCTTAACCTCCATTCCCATAGAGTAGTTCATTACTTTATCATTATCACACATGACATGGTGCCATTGGCCTACCGACCCAAAGTACATTGGTTGACACTTGAAAGGGTGCTATAAGCCTACCAATTCAAGGTACATTAGTTAAGAAATCTTATTAACTCCTCTTGAAAGGGTGCCATTGGCCTACTGGTTCAAGGTTCATCATTAACATTCATGGAAGGGTACCATAAGCCTTCCGATCCCAAAGTTCATTAACATTATTTATGGAAGGGTGCCATAAGCCTACCGATCCCAAGGTTCATTATTAACATGCATGGAAGGGTGCCATTAGCCTACCGATCCAAGATACATCATTAGAATAGGTCATAGAACTCATCATGCAAGGGCTACCAACATTAGGTCTACTGAATCATGTTCATTAAGTCAAGACACATTCATAAAACAAGAAGAAGATGCCTAAGCCTACCAATTCAAGATGTAACAATCAATATAATAGGAACCCTTCACATTCTATCATCATCATTTATGAGTGTTAATTGAGAATATGCTTTCAATAATAACACAATTACATTCCAAACATGATCATAACACTTTCATTGAGATCACACACATATACTTCACAACATAATCATACATAGATCCTTCACGAAATTGCGTTCCAAGGCTATACATCAATCAAAATACAAACATCTAAGATACTACAATAGATAAGGGAATTAAGATGATTCAATAACTAATTCAATATAAACATAAATAATTCAACATACTTTCATGATTCAATCAATTCCCAATCACAAATTACAACTTAGGATATTGGGGGAAACATGGGTTCATAGAATAAATTGACCATAATTCATCAATAATTCAACAATCCATTCATATTTCATCATATAAAACCTTTTGAAAATGATTTGGAATTGAACTCATGGATAGATTGAAAACTAGGTTTTTGGGGAAACATGGAAACTTGAAAACATCTTTGAAATTGGCTCCTTGAAAGAAACTAAATCAAAGATGAAGACTACCATACCTTTTAGGAAACAAACTCCACAAAACTTGAGTGAGCATGGTGAGATCTTGAGCTTGAAAGCTTGAATCCTTCAACTCCAATGGAGGTTTCTAGAGAGAGAACTTTTGAGAGGGTGGGAGGTTTCTATTTTGTATCTTGAATAAAATGAATTAAAAAAGGAGTTTTATACTTTAAAAACACTAAAAATACATTAATAAATCAATAATAAATGTCCCCCAACTAAACTAACTTAATAAGGAATTTACCAAAGTGACCCTCCTCTTGGCCGAAATTTGACAGTTTTGCAGAGGTGACCTATGAACCCCCACCCACGGACCGTGGTGGGTCCACGAGCCGTACTGGCTGTCCGTGGTTTGGTTCTGTGGGTTTACTTTTGGGACCTTGACCCACGGAGGCCATCCACGGGGTGTGGATGGACCTAGGGGGCGTAGGTCCCATCCGTGAGTCACAAAAACGTTGACAACTTTTTGGTTTCTTGGGGTCTTGGGGGTTAGGCTTTAGGGTCCTCCTCAAGGACCCTTTGGGTGGTCTTTGGGGATTCGTACCTTGACATTTAACCCCTCAACCTAAGCTCGGGAAGACATTCTATCACATGAAACCCCATTACAAACTCAAACACACAATCGTTAGGCTCTAGTTTCACTTACTAGTTTTCTGGGTCGTTACAATGTGCTCCAGACCTTTTCTCTTGTTAATGCCTTAGTACGAGGATCTGCAAGATTTGACATAATCAACATTAATGGTACCACTTGTCAAATATGATGTTATATTACTGTGTTTCCTCCTTATATGTTTGGATTTACCATTGTAATAATGGTTTTGAACTCTACCAATTACAGCAGTGCAATCACAATGAATTAAAATAAGAGGAATTGGTTTTTCAAATAAGGTATTTGAAATAATAAATCTCTCAACCAACTCGCTTCCTCGGTAGCTGAAGCTAAAGCAATTAGTTCAACTTCCGTGGTAGAGTTAACAATTATTATTTACTTTTTTGATTTCCAACAAACAACACCACCACCTAAAGTAAAAATGTAACCAGTGTAGAAGATGAATCACCTGATAAGGTGTTCCAATATGCATCAGAAAAGCTTCAAGTACAACAAGTTTTTTTTTATAGAACAAACCACAATTTTTTGTTCCAATTAAATATCTCATAACTCTTGTTATAGACTTATTGTATGCCATTGTTCATTACTTGGCTTGCTTGTAAACCTGCTAAGTACTCCTACTGCATATGCAATATCAGGCCTAGTGCAATCAGTCACATATCTTAAATTTCCAACCAAGCTAGCATATTCCTTTTGATTTCTCACATCATTTTCACTTTCAACAGGAAATAACTGAACACTTGAATCAAAAGGAGTTACTATGTGCTTGCAATCAAGAAAGTTAAAAAAAATTCAAAACTTTCTCAACATAATGTGTCTGGTCAAGGAAAATTCTATCACATATTCTTGTTATTTTTATTCCAAGAATAAAACTTGTCTCACCAAGATCTTTCATATCAAAATGTCTTCTAAGAATATTTTAGCTTCATCATTAACATTCATGTTAGAGCCAAAGATCAATAAATCATCAACATATAGGTAAATAATAACATATGAATTATTCTAAGACTTATGATAAATGAACTTATCACACTCATTTGTTTTAAAATCATTTTCAATCATGCAAAAATCAAAAAATTTATGCCATTGCTTTGGTGCCTATTTTAAGCAATATATGGATTTAGTAAGTTTACACACTTTTCTTTCTTGGTCTACTTCAACAAAATACTCGGGTTGATCCATGTAAATTTTCTCATTTAGGTCTCTATTTTAAAAAGCAGTTTTTACATCCATTTGATGAATTTACAAATAAAAAATTATAGTCATAGCAATTAAAAGTCTTATGAATGTTATTCTTGTTATCGGAGAAAAAATATCAAAAAGTTCTAGGCCTTCTAGTTATTTAAATCCCTTTGCAACTATTCTAGCCTTATATTTATCAATCGATCCATCCAGTTTCAACTTTTTTGTAAGACCAATTTACAGCCAATTGTTTTGCAACCCGATGGTAATAAACTAACATTCAAATTTTATTAGAAATTAGTAATTTCATTTCATCATTTATAGCCTCTTTCCAAAGATGGAATCATGTGAAGATAAATCTTCTTTTAAATTGAGAGGGTCATCTCCAACATTAAACACATAAAAATCAGGACCAAACTCTTTTTCTACTCTAGCTCTTTTACTTCTTCTTAACTCAAAATCATCAATTTCCTTATTTTTAAAAGTAGAAGTAGAAGAACTAGGTAGTGACAAAGTATTTTGTTCAATCCTTTGACCCCCACTATTTTTAGAATCAAAAGAAAATTTATTCTCATGAAAAATAGCATCACCCCATTCAATTATATTATTATCTTCAAGATTAAAAAAATTATAGGTTGTACTATTTGAAGCATAATCAAGGAAAACACAAGTAGTAACTTTCTTACCCAACTTTGTAATCTTGGGATCCATTAGCCTCACAAAGGCTAGAAACCCCAAACTCTTAGATATCCCAAACTTGGCGTGTGACCTTTCCACAATTCAAAAGGTGTCAATTTAGACTTTTTATGAGGCACACGATTCAACACATAACAAGTAGTCAAAATAGCTTAACCCCATAAATTCAAAGATGCAGGTGACTCAATAAGCATGATATTAGTTAATTCAACCAAAGTTCTATTTTTCCTTTCCGCTACACCATTAGATAAAGGAGAATAAGCAGGAGTAGTTTCATAAATTATTCTCAATGATCTAAAAAAGAATTAAACGCATTTGACTCATATTCATGGCCTCTATCACTTCTAATTCTTTTCTTTTCTACCAAACTGATTTTCAACCTCATGGAGATAAGTTTTAAAATTTTCAAAAGCATCACTTTTATTTTTCATCAAGTAAACATATGTTAACTTAGAAAAATCATCAATGAAAGTGATAAAATATCTATTACCTCCATGAGTTAAAATTTCTCCAAATTCACAAATATTAGTATGAACTAATTTAACAAATCAGTTTTTCTTTAACTTGAAAATGAGGCCTTTTAGTGATTTTGGCTTTACTACAAGCCTCACACTTTTCAAAATTCTTTATAACCTTTAGAATTAATCCTAAGCTACTCATGATTCCAACATAACGATCATTAATATGACAAAATGAGCATGCCAAAAATTGATAGAAGAAAGCATATAAACCGAAGTAGAAACTTTATTCATTTCAACATTCAGTTTAAATATTACATCACGAGCATACCCCTTTCTCACAAAAATACCCTTTTTCACATTTACATATTGATTAGATTCAATAATATGTTTAAAGTCTGCTTTATTAAGAAGAAAACTAGACATCAATTTTTTTCCCATGGAAGGAGTATAGAGTACATCTTCAAAAGTAAACACCTTTCCAGAGGTAAAACACAATTCGACATCTCCCGTTCCAATCACTTGAGTAGACTGTGAATCGCCAAGCATGATGGTTTTAGGCTCCTCAAAATGAGTATACTTTTAAACCAATCTTTGTCATAACAAACATGACGATTTGCACCAGAATCAGCCCACCATCCATCAACATTCTCAACCATGTTTATGTCGGTAATCACCACCACAAAAAATTCTTCGGTAACGTTTGTCTGATGGTTAGGATCACATTTCCGGAATATGCAAAATGGAGCAATATGTCCACTCTTGCCACAAACAAAGCACGGTCCCTTATCTTGAAGGACTTGTTGATTTTGTGCTTTGTTATTTTCACCATTATTTTTCTTGGGAGGTCTACCATTATTTTTCTTGATTTTTTTCTTCTTAGGCTTCAAAGAAGTATTTTTGTGAGATTCAGGAGTAGCATTATTTGAAGTAATTAAATTTACCTTCGTTGTGATGTTGCTCTCTTCTGATGTAGAAGTGCATCTTGGCCTCTTGCCTCCTCTTCCATATAGATTTTCATTATCAACATTTCAAGAGAGGTTTCCTTTTGTTTGTGGCGGATAGTATTTTGAAATTTCTTCCACAAACAATAAGGTTATCTCAAATTTTAACCTCATCGAACCTGAGCTCTCCAACAATCATTATAAAGTCTTGAGCTTGGTCTACCACTGATTTATTGTCCATCATTTGGAAATGAAAAAATCTACTAGATGCATATTTTTTCGCTCTAGCCTCTTCGATATCATACTTACTCTACAATACTTTCCAAAAAAATTTTGCACTAGAGTAAGTTCTATAATAATAATCATAAAAATTATCATATAGACAATTAAGAATGTAATACCGACACTTACAGAAATTACCATCGTACTTTTTCACTTTCTCTAGATGAGAAATAGTTTCATCATCATTCATAGAGGTGATGTCAATTTTATTAGGATTTTTCAAGTTAACACATAAGAAACATTGAGAAGACTTAAGTAGAAAAATACTTTACCCTTCCATCTCTTGAAATAGTTACCATTGAATCGAAATGGCTTGTTAAGGTCTTTCATTTTGACATCCGCGGATTTTTTAATTGTGAATCTCCTTAAAATTGTTAGAGAAAATTACATTATTACAATTGAAAATAAAATGAAGAAATAAAAATCTCTTCCGGTTGCAGCGTGAATATCTCGCTCTATTTAAAGAGATTCAAGCCCACTACAACAAATATTTTAACCGATCTAGCAGTAGTCCTTCTTGACTTGTTCCTTCCAGGATATAACAACCTAATCACAAAAGTGTAACTTAACAAACTCTGGCCAGAGTTGAGTCCAAAGCTCCACAAAATGAACACCTCCCTTCAACTAATAAGAACTCTCTTTTTGACTAACTTTTATGCTCTGTCTATTTTCTCGTGTATCGAAACCAGATGAAGACCACCACTATTTATCATTGAGGGGTCTTCCTAGCAATGAACGGAAAGATAATAGGGTAGTTAATAGAAAATATGAATGACCTAGAGGTTACATATGTTACATGATATAATGGAGGAATAAAGATTGAGAGAATGGAGATTGAATGGAAAAGAAATTAGTGGTCATGGTTGGTCACCTTCTGCCACTAACAATTACCTCCAATTAGACCATTTTGGAACAACCAACTAACCTCCAATGGAACATTTTGTAACCACCAAGTAATGGGCAATAATGCTTATGCACAATGATAACAAAAGCGAGTAATTAGGTACAAATGCCTACCAACGGTAGCAATGAAAAGTGCCCACTAACTGCTGGAAAATTCAGCACTCTCTAACTCCAAAATAAAGTAAGTCAATATACTAAAGTATTAATATTAAAATGCTAAACCGACACATTTTATAGGTCTCATGCCTTACCAACTTTTTCATCTCTTTCTCACTCCTCCACCCCACGTTCTATTTACCCTCCCTCTAATCTAGATTACTTTATTTTTAAAAATACATTTCATTACACAAATTTAAAATAATGCCACAAAAAGATCAAATAAAAATAAAAATAGTGATATCCTTAAATTAGTATTTCATTATTTCTCTCGCATTAATTCTTCAATAAAAATAATAATGTCCTAAAAATTATTAATTTATTTTCCTTTTTTTTTATAGTTCATAACGTTCATTTGTAAAAATCACTCATAAATCAAATAAAGATAAATATATTAATACTAATTTAGATTTAAAGTCAAATAATTACGTATTTAAAAATAGTTAAATTAAGATGTGTGCTCTCAACCTCATAAAAAATCATTTGTTTTAGTTTTAGGATAAACATAATTAGTTATTTAAAATTACTTGTCAATCAACAAAATCAAAATATAATTAATCAATTATTGTTTTTCATTTTACTTCTCCATCAATTTATTCGATTTTTTTTTCTCAAAATTCAAGCTACAAAATATATTTTTTCATTATATTAACATAATAAGAGTTGCAACTTATAGTTAGTGTATGATGAATTAGGCTAAATTTCACACTTTTTATGAATAAATTATTTAAAGATAAACAAAGTAGCAAAATTTGAAACCATTGTAAAATTAAAAAAAGTTGGAAGGTTGAACAAAGGGAAAATGTTAAAAAGGAAGAGAGAGAAAACAAACTTTGACCTATTTTTTCTGAAAATGGGACTCAATAATTCACTTGGAAAATTTTGAAATGAGCCTCATACAAGTTTTGTCTGCCACATTATTTTTATCCCTCCCCCACCATAAGTTATTTTTTTTTAAGAGAGGTTATGTTGATGCATATAAAACCTTCAAAATTCCCACGTGACTATCAAATGAAAAGTATAAGTTCGTTAAGTTGGCAATTGTCTGATATTTATGTATTCTCAACTCATAATAAATAGTTAACACCCTCTACAAACTAGCATATCATTAAAAGAAATTTTGTGATAACGTTCAACTACACACAAAATTTAATGCGTAATAATAATATGCAATATAAAACGTAACGAAGAGTCAATCCCATAGAGAATGGATGAATCATGTGGATTTTATTAAATTCCAGCATGTATACTATTCAAATCAATCAAAGACTTTAATTCATCTATACAATTTCAAGCTTCAGTTGTTAAATGATCTAAATCGAGTCATTATCAACCATCTCCTTTCACTAGCAACATTAAATATCTAAAGTAAGCAGAAGTTTGCAAACTCAAATTATAGATAGAATCATATAGAGACAGATGAACCCATATCAAATTAACACTTAATAAGCAACAAATCAATACACATTTGTAAAATTAATCTTCCATACAATACAAAGCCTTAAGATTTGGGAGATTAGCTACTCAAAATAAAAGATAAAAGAACTGTACTAAAGTTGTCACTCATAGCAGCTACTTGATTGGAAATCCTAAGAAATTAATCCTCAAGACCTTCAATCTTAAGAAGGCTCTAACAAATCTTCAAGTACTAGGTTCATTCCCAAATAAAAATGGTTTTGCAAAGAGTACAAGAAAATTCAGAAAAGTGAAAAGTCAAATTTTCTCTCTTCAAAGAACTATTTTATACATTTACAAAATAATTCAAAAAATTTCCCTTTTTGACTAATTGGTGAGTTTATTCGACATCACCAAACTGATTGGCGATACGTCAAATTGTTGTTACCATCACCAATCTAGCTTCAAACAATTGATTTATTCCTTCAAGCGCCTATTACTTCCAGCGATCTTGACTAAGATTGTCGAGTTGCTTCGATGATGCACGGAATGCTCTTCTTCACCGTCAACCTCACATAGACTTTTGGGGTTTAGAACTGTCTTCTTCGATGACATTTGTTCCACTCGGTGATACACCGAGTCAATTTGGGCGATCTTCAACATCGCCCTTTTGCCTATTTTTCCAAGTTCTTTGCTTCTTTTCATATCTTTTTCCCCCATGTCATTCTTATGCTCTCGTGGCTGAAAGTCAAATATATTTTTATTAGAAAAAGGATATAAATGGGAATTTAGGGCTTAACTTTGGTGAATTAGAAGCCTAAAATGAGTCCAAAATCCTCAACACATCAACACCCGTAACTTAAAATTTTGCTTTTCCTCACGTAAAACATCATAACAATCAGTTCAACAAAGATGTCTTCAAAGAGTGCTTCTTGAGAGCTGATATATAGGTGTTATCACAAAGTTAGTTTCAAAGCTTATAACTTCAAATGATGCATTAAAATCCTCTAGAAATGACTAGCCATTATAAATCAAAGAAAATGCTAAAAAAATCTCACTAGAATGCAAAGTTATCCTCAACAAATGTATCCAAGTGTCCTTATACAAAGAATGATTCCATACTCTTGCAGAGCACAAACATTTTATAAAACTAGTGACCATAAAAAAATCTCACACTTACAAATAAAATAACATTCATATTTCTACCCATATCCTTGCCCATATTTTCCAAATTACCAACGAACTATCTCCCTCGAGATAACAAAGGTCTTTCAAGAATTGTAACGGGACTGATGGGCATGGTAGGATATTTTTGGTTTATAGTGACTCTATTCTATTTAAGCATTAGCAAGACCTTACTTATTTTAAATATTTCTTCCTCATTATGCACAACAAAAATCACCCAACCTTTTTCTAGCAACTTTCCATTGCTTCATTGATGAAGAACCTTTTTATTGAAACAACAATACGACAAGCAACATTATTTACAAAAAATAACCTAAAGAGATATATATATATATATATATATATATCTGTGTGTGTGTGTGTGTGTGTGTGTGTGTGTGAGAGAGAGAGAGAGAGAGAGAGAGGGTTCAATCTTTTTGTTAAATTAGCCATTTGGATGAAGTTCTCGATTTTCGCACTAACTCTTTTTTCTTCCACTCTCCTCTTCACTTGCCACATCCTAAATTCTTCTCAATGATAGCCCCCTCCAAAATCTACGGAGGCAAATAATCACTCAACAACGGGGTAAGCCACCCCTTCATCGCATCCAAAGTCTTTTCAACTACGTCACTTCAGCCCTCAATGCTGACCAATCACTGCTAACTTTTGGTCTCTCTATTGCTCCTCAACTCAAGTGGAGGAGCTATTAATGTGCTCCCCATACACTCATAACTTCTCCCTATAAACCCTCATTTCCTCCCAAATGGGAGCAAGGGTGTCACAATCCAAAGTACACCCTAGATGTGACATGATGTATAATACCTCGAGAGACCCTACACAAGCCTTTTGACATGCATATACACAAAATAATATAGATAAACAAGAAATATCATTAAAATGTAAAGAGTTTGACATAAGTTGAAGTACATCAAGGTCGAGACAAGCCATCTATTACATCAATGAGAGTGGTGGAGACATAACTCGTACACCACATACAAAGTCTGAAACATAAAGACATAAGAAAGCAAATAGAAACAACATGGTCCTCGGAGCATGATGACTCACCAACTCTTGATCTTTGAATCGTTAATGAGATCAACTAGCCATGAATAGAGGAAGAGTAATTATCACGCCCTACATTAGTGAAACAATGTAGGTAAACGTATGCAACATGGAATGTACTAAGAATGAGGGGAATTCAATAAAACATGAGACATGAACATAAGGGGACTTAATTGAAAAGATGATATGCATGACCAAGCTAAGCATAATAAAATTATTTAAGAAGAATTTTAAGTCATGAACATGGTCAATGTATCATAAATTCATACGAAAAGATTCATAAAATACTTTTAAGTAACTTAGTTAATTTTGTGGGATATTAGATTCAATCGATATTAGACAATGCGAGCTATGACATAGAGTCTGATGTACCTCCTACACCGAGAAGGAAGAGTCTACTTACTAAGGTAGAACTTCGTATCATATCATATTATATATATGGATCCACTAGCTAGGTCAATTAAGGCAAACCTACGGGGGCACATAGTTAGGAACTAGAGGCTGCTACTAGAGACTACCTCATTTGAGCCTCCACCTAAAAGTTCTCTCGGTGCTAAGTTAAATTCCAACGGAATAGTTATTTTCATAAAGTCATCATCATCCATGGAAAAACATAAGTCAACTACTAATATGAGCTAAAACAATCATAGAATAACTCATTAAATATTGAATCAAGTCTAAGTGAGAAAACCTTTCACCGAGCCATGATCTCTTAACATGTGAGTAAACCTTTCACAATGCATTGATGCTAATCTTAAATCAACCTAAATCACAAGTCATCCCTTTTCATAAATCATGCATAAGTTCATAAAAACATCATTCATTGATTTATAATTTTTCTCCATTCATCAAAGTTAGGGTTCATTACCAAAATCATGTTCAATGCATGAGTTCATGTGAATTCAATTGGAAAGCATGTAATTGAATTAAAAAACCATAATAAGACCCGTAGGCAACACATAACACTCTTTGGCATCAATAAAGCCCCGTGGCAACACATAGCCCTATTTGGCAATAACATAGTCCTATTAGACAACATCATAGCCCCCATAGGCAGTTCATAGCTCAACAGCTAACCACAATAGCCCCAAGGGCGACAACAAACAATTAAATAGGTGGAAGGCGTGCTATTTAGCTATAAACAATATATATATGAATAATCTCCAAGTCGTTCTTAACTTAGGGTCTTTTTTAACAGATCGTGAGTCCCTAAAATGAGGGGTTATAACCACTCAATCAGCCAACC
>JAJOOS010003505.1:0-49618 GCA_029582725.1 Solanum chiquidenum | reverse complement strand
AGAACTCGGTATGGTCATTATGAATTCATAGTTATGTCATTTGGACTAACCAATGCTCCTGCAGCTTTCATGGATTTGATGAACAGAGTGTTCAAGCAATACTTGGACTTGTTCGTTATCGTCTTTATTGATGATATCCTCATTTACTCTAGGAATTAGGAATAACATGCGAGTCATTTGAGGGTTGTCCTGCAAACTCTCAAAGATCGCCAGTTATTCGCTAAGTTTAGCAAATGTGAGTTTTGATTACAATCTGTTGCTTTCCTTGGGCATATAGTATCCAGCGAAGGGATCCGAGTGGATTCTCAGAAAATAGAAGTAGTGAAACAATGGCCCAGCCCTACCTCTCCTACAGATATCAGAAGTTTCTTGGGTCTAGCGAGTTATTACAGAAGGGTTGTGGAGGGATTTTCATCCATAGCCTCTCCATTGACTAGGTTGACTCAGAAGAAGGTCAAGTTCGAGTGGTCAGATGATTGTGAGAAAAGATTTGCAGAACTAAAAACTAGGTTGACTACAACTCCCGTTTTGACTCTACTAGAGGGTTCAGACAGTTATGTTATATATTATGATGCATCCAGAGTCGGCCTAGGTTGTGTGTTAATGCAGCAAGATAAGGTTATAGCATATGCTTCTAGATAGCTTAAGGTGCATGAGAAGAACTATCCAACTCATGACCTCGAGCTTGCAGCAGTGGTATTTGCACTCAAGATTTGGAGACACTACTTGTATGGTGTGCACGTAGATGTGTTCACTGACCATAAGACCATTCAATATGTGGTCACCCAGAAAGAGTTGAATCTTCACCAGAGGAGATGGCTTGAATTTCTCAAGGACTACGACATGAGTGTGCATTACCATCCTGGTAAGGCAAATGTAGTAGCAGATGCTCTTAGCAGACTATCTATGGGTGGTGTAGCCCATGTTGAGGAAGAAAGGAAGGAACTAGCGAATGATGTTCACAGGCTTGCTCGCTTGGGAGTTCGCCTTATGAGCATATCAGATAATGGTGTCATAGTTTAGAATGGGTCAGAATCTTCTTTGGTAATAGAGGTTAAGGAAAAGCAAGAAAGTGATCCAATCTTTCTTGAACTTAAGGGTGCAGTCCACAAACAGAGAGTTGAGGTTTTCTCCCAAGGGGAAGGTGGTGTGCTTCGATACCAAGGTCAATTATGTGTTTCTAATGCGAGCGAGTTGAGACAACATATTCTTCCAGAGGCCCATAACTACAGATATTCTATTCATCTAGGTGCCACTAAGATGTACCACGATCTGCGGGAAGTCTATTGGTGGAATGGTATGAAAAGAGATATAGCAGACTTTGTGGCTAAGTGCCCTAATTGCCAGCAAGTGAAGGTAGAACATCATAAACCAGGGGGTATGACTCAAGAGATTGACATTCCTACTTGGAAGTGGGAAGTGATCAACATGGACTTCATTACAGGATTACCTCATACCTGCAGATAGAATGACTCCATTTGGGTGATAGTTGACAGAGTTACTAAGTCTGCTCGCTTTTTTGTGGTCAAGACTACAGATTCGGCGGAGGACTACACCAAGCTTTACATTAATGAGATAGTCAGGTTGCATGGGTTCCTTTTTCTATCATCTCAAATAGAGGTCCTCAGTTTACCTCTCATTTCTGGAAGTCATTTTAGAAAGGTCTTAGTACCCAGTTTAACCTTAGCACAACATTTCATCCACAGACGGATGGTCAGGCAGAGCGTACCATTCAGACCTTAAAGGACATGTTGAGAGCTTGTGTGATCAACTTCAAGGGTAGTTGGGAAATCACCTTCCTCTTATATAATTCCCCTACAATAATAGCTACCATTTTAGCATTTAGATGGCCCCTTATGAGGCTTTGTATGGGCGTAGATGTAGATCTCTTGTTGGTTGGTCTGAAGTAGGTGAAGCATCCTTGATAGGACCAGATTCAGTCCATGATGCTATGGAGAAAGTGCAACTCATTAGAGATAGGCTTAAGACTGCCTAGAGTCGCCAGAAGTCTTATGCAGATGTGAGAAGTAGGGAATTAAAGTTCTAAGTTGATGAGTGATTTTTCTTGAGAGTGTCACCTATGAAAGGGGTGATGAGATTTGGAAAGAAAGGGAAGCTCAGTCCTAGATATGTAGGCCCTTACAAGAGTCTGAGGAGGATTGGTAAAGTGGCTTGTGAGTTAGAGTTGCCTGCAGAATTAGCAGTGCATCTGATTTTTAACATTTCACTTTTGAAGAAGTGTGTGGGTGATCCAGCATCCATAGTTCCATTAGAGAGTGTGGACGTGAAAGATAGTCTCTCATATGAGGATGTACCAATTGAGATTCTCGATCGTCAGGTTAGAAGGTTGAGAAACAAAGAAGTCGCTTCAGTCAAGGTTTTATGGAGGAGTCAGTCTGTAGAGGGAGCTACTTGGGAAGCAGAAGCAGCAATGAAGTCCAATTATCCTCATCTCTTTCCTCCTGATTCCACTCTAGCTTGAGGTAATAGTTCCTCTTCAATTTTTCAGTCATTCATGCGTAAATTCATTCTTAGTATCATGTTCCTTTAATTGTACTTGTATTTTTCTGCGTATTTGCATGTCTTGGAACTCAGTTCAGTCAGAAATTTAGTCTTCAGTGTGTAGTGGTAGGATTTGCAGCTCTTTCCCTCCATTCAAGCTAGTTTAGTCTTCATTCGAGGACGAATATTCTAAAGGGGGAGATAATGTAACACCCCGTATCCAAAAACAGACTAGATTTCATATTTTCAAAAGTTGCAGGTGCAACCTATAGTCTCCACCGATGGACCGTGGTTAGACCACGGCCCGTGATATTGGTATGTGGTTCACCACTGCAACCCTTCCCAGAACTCAGCTCAGAAAATTGGCTAAGGGTCTATCCACGACCGGACCTACGATCCTTAGGCCAGGACATGGTCTGTGGTCCTGGTCTGTGGATCAGACTCCCCCCCTTACCCAGCCTCTGACATGAACGAAGTCCGAGCAGCACAGACTATCGTTCGATCCACGGTCCGTAGGTATGACCATTGGTGAAGGTCAGCAGCTAGCTATGGGGAAATTGCAGATTGGGTCAACTTCAAATGGTCATCACTCCCAACACAAAAGTAATTATGTGTACCATGACCTATGATATAATAGATAATTTAATCCTCATTCTAACTCCACCAAGTTTGCTAAAATCCGACCTCCGAGTAAAAAGTTATGCTCATTTTAGTGAAGCCCTGTCGGGAAGACTTGACCTACGACCCCAACCTACGGCCCGTAGGTCCAGTCCGTCGGTCACTCCGACAGCAGTTAAGTCAGTGATCTTTTGGTATTTTCCAATTTCATTTAACCCCTAAGCTATGTCGTTTAGACCCTAGATGACGAGGTTTTAGTCAGTTTAAGCCTAGAAACATAACTAGAGCTTACCTAAGTCAGATCATTCATCAAAACTTAGAAAAAATAGAACGCTTAGAGGAAAAAGAAGTCAAGAACCCTAGTTCAAGAACGCAACAAGGTTCCATCAGTTCCAGCCCCGAAATCTAAAGATTGCTCCGTGGAATTCGTCACCAGGTAGTGGGATTTCACTAGTGGGTCCCTTTCACCCATTAAGTCCCTAGAATTCAGTCAGATTCTTGATTCCATGATTATGAACATACCTAGGGTTTCTAGAATTTCAACAGATCATCATGAATTAGTTATTTAAATGTCCCAAATCAGATTATCATGTTATTTCTCAGTTTATTGCATGAATTTAAGAACCATAGCTATGTATTTCTTTAGTTCTTGAATTACACATACTAGGTCAGATATTTCAGTATTCAGTTATACATGCCTCAGTTTATAAATGCATCATTATCAGATTAATTATTGCATTCTCAGTTTTGCATCTTCAGTTTTGGGTTATCCAGTATTATAAAAATTCAGTCATAATGTGTTTATCACTTAATCTATTAGGAGTAGCATAATACCGAGTTGGACTAGGGTTCAGGGTACCCATATAGTCCCAGAACTACGAGCCACCTAGGTGTAAGTCCCCTCCGTGGGCATCATTTAGTGATCACGCCAGCATGCCTCTATACCTTTGGCTGGGTATATTGGGTCATCTCGATGGGGAGTATACATCAGACTCCATATTTAGCTCATGTGGTTTTATTGTCGATTATTAGTAGCTCCCACAGTTCAGTCAAACTCTATTGCATTGACCACATTTACAGTTCATTCAGTATTCAGTCATCGTGTTGTAAATTGGTCATTGCATTCAGTTAGTTCAGATTCAGTATCTCATCTTATGCATATTGTACTTGCTTTATTGCTTGTTCAGTTATATGTCTTATTCAGCTTTACTCTATCCTGCATGCTCAATGTCTTTCAAGTACTGATGCATATGTGTGCTACATCTTCTCGTGATGTTGGTTCAGGTTCTCAGCATCCAAATCATGCTTATATCGATTACCGATCTCCAGTTCAGCAGCATTAGTGGTGAGTCCTCATTCTTTGAGGACAATAATCATGTTATCTTTCAGTTTTCAGTCTTTTAGTTTAAGTTTTGCTAGACTTAGCTGGGGCATGTCTCAACATTTTTAGTCATTTTAGAGACTTATTTCAGACATAGTTAGATTCATCTTAGAATTGAGTTAATATCTTCTTTGTATTAAACTCATCAGTTTTCATATATCTCAGTTATAACATATGGGTTTTACCCATTTTTTCATTTTATTTATGATCATAGCTTCCGTATCAGTTTATTACTCAACTCATCGTTAGTTTGCTCATGATCATGCCAGCAGGGTTAGCTTGGGATCACTTGTGGTTCTAGGTCCCATGTCCGTGTCTCGGGGGTAGTCTCGGGGTGTGACATAACCCAGCCTGAGCTAGGAGTTATGGCCGTTTGAAGTTGACCAAAACTCAACTTATTCTAACTTAACAAAATTTCTAGATTTTCATTCTTTCCAAAAATGACCATTTCCAATTATTAACTCCTTCCTAGTTATTTCAATTTGCGAGATGTTACAATACTGACAGAAACTCAATACTAACTATCTATAAAGCCTCTATAGTTCAACATGGATGTCGGGACAAGTTCCACGACACCTCAAAACTACTAAACTAAAAGATAAGAGTGGAGTCCTCCAAAATGCAAGGAAGACTCACCAAAGCTAGCAAGAAGTGCACATTCATCTCAACAGCTTAGGGGTTTATGAGAGATTGATTGAACGCATGTTGATGATCCTGAACACCTATATTTGTATCATAGAACGATGTAGGTCAAATGACATCAGTACATTGAATGTACGAGTATGTAATATAGCCGAGGAAAATAAATAACTGAAACAAAGAAGCTCAAGCAAGTAACTCAACTGAATGTAAAGAAACAAATGAGTGAAATTATTTAAACTTTACAAATACTTACTCATCTCTGAACTCAATCTATTCTGGATATGATAAAAAAAAAATAGTTTTAACTATATTTGAGAGATTCTCTAACCTACAACCATCACTATGAGCTATGTGATGATATAGCATCCCGCCCACGCTACTAGAATTGTCCTATACCATGTCGGGGCATAGATACTCTCAACTGAGTGGATCTACTAAGCAACAAGGATTATGATTATTTACCCATGTTGACAAACATGGTTTACGAAGATTTTGAGTTGTCTGAACTCATCCCATATCAGTGCTCAATACTACTCTGAATAATATACTCATGTTCAAATGTATAAAACATACTATTTGTCTGTTTTGAGGTAATTACTCAAAATAACCTCTTAAAAGAGTTAACTACTCTGAAATATCTCTGAAATAATAATAAAATTTTAGAAATCAAAGTTATAATTTTTTCAACATAAATATGATAAATTTGGAATATTTATTTCCCTTATACTCTTTCTCAATTCATATTTGTAAACTCTTTCTCAAAACTCATCTTTGCTTTCTCTAGAAACTCAATTTAAGACAAAAATGTTTGCTTTAAAAGATTCTTAAAAATTATAACTCAAAATAGGGTTCATGGTGATATATAGATATGAACAATCAACTCAAGAATCTCAATGCAAGATATAGCAACTCAATAATCAGGAACTAGAATTAAGAACTCAATAACGAAACTCATCTCAAGAATTATCATAATGAAGGATGTAACCCTAGATCATTCTTTATTAAGAAAATTAGATATAGAGCATGAGGATGACTCAGTCCATCACTATGATAGCCTTACATACCTGGAAGAACAAAGTTCTTGAAGAAGTTTGAAGGAGAACTTGATTGGAATACTTGAAACCCTAGTTTTGTCTTTCTTAGAGATGAAGGGTGAAGAAGAACCTTGGATTGAAAGCCTTAGGATTCTTAAAGATAATTTGAACTTGGATCCTTTAGGTCTTGAGAAATTGGAGAAATCCCTTTCTTAGAGTTCTTGATCTTTGGAAGAAGGAGAATTAGGGATTTTGAGAGCTGTTATATGCATAATGATGTTATTAGGTTGTAAGATGGACTTAGAGAAGTTTATTTAGGGTAAGAGGTCAATAATACCCTTCTAGGAACATAAAAAATACCATAAAAGCAAAGAAAACGACCTTTTAATAAGTCTCGTCGACCAAATTGGTGATCTGGAGGTATCCTCACCAAAAAACACTCGGTAGATCACCCATTTGGGCCTTTAGATCACCCAAATTAACATAAGCTTAGGGTTTTCAGGACAATTCGGCATTTCACCCACCCATTTGGCGGATCACCGATTGAGCAGGTGACTTCACCCAATTTCCTAGTCCGGGTATGTTACATTTAAACAACCATAACTTTTTACTCCAAAGTTAGATTAAGGATAACTTGGTGGCGTTGGAAAGAAGACTCAAAGACCCTCAATTTGATAGGTCATAGACCACCTAATTCGATATATATTGAGAGATATGAGTGTTTGTAGTTGACCTTTATATGAACTCATGCAAGAACTTAGCCAATAGAAATGTTTTGAACTTGACTTGGTGTTTGATGTCCCTTATGACCCTAGATCACTTTAGATACTCTTGATACATTTGGTAAAGGAATTTATAACACATGAGCAAGTAGGACATCACCTGATTCATGCTCATATACTTACGACGAACGATTCAGATTTTTAAGGGTAGAGTTGCAAGGCACTACAAAATGATTCAAGTCTTAGCTTAGAATTTTTTGGGGTGTTACAATATATCCTCCTTGGGATCATTCGTCCTCGAATGAAAGGTGCACTGAGCATAGAAAGAAAAGGAGTTACTCTTACTATCTTTCTGACTTCTGAACTTACCTACTAACATAGGCGGAACTAATTCATACTATGATTTTAGAATTGTCTTTAGCACATAAGTCACAAAAGATATGGATTTGAATATAGTCACGCTCTATATGAATTTATTTGACATAAAACAAGGGTATCTGGACACAAAGTAAGAATAGGACTACTATGCCATAATCAATACAACTGCTATCTTTCAAGCCTAGCAACACCTCTAAATCATGCCCTCCTTTATGAATATCGCACTTCATTAGCTGCAATTCATAACTCTTATAATGGTTTATGACTATTCTTACCAAGGTCTAAGTTAAGTTGTCCACTCTTACTGTGTTCAAGCCTAACTCTAAATCACAGGGTGCTAAGCATGAGATGTTTATACTAATCTAAACCACAAGATTCATGTTAAATACATCTATAGGGAATCTCATCCCAAGGATACTACTCTTGACCACCACATTCAACCAACCTCGAGTCCTAATCAAGAAACACCTAATGCATTATGCATTCATCCACATGATATCAACACCTCATCAAGCCTATAACTATAACCACTCCATGGAATCCTACTAACCAATCTTTCTAAGAATCTCTCATTCTCTCGTCATCTCTACCAACTGAAATTTCACGCATTGTTCCTAGAATTGACTAACTACTCTCATCTAACTATTACTCATAGTAAAACTTCATATCTTCCTTCCTCCATCTTTATAAGCTCTAATCACAACACCACTACCACAATATGAAACATTAACCCATTCTTATCTATCATCACACAACTATTATTAACAACACAATCCTCCAAACTGAAAAGGATCACTGAAAGAGCTTTAGAGTGAAAAATCATAAGCATGATTCATTTGATAATTTTGATATAAAAATATACATGACATAACATTATGTTGATATCCATTGAGAGTAAATTATGAATTTGTAAGACTAACCATACTATGAGACATGAGTGCTTATATGAATAGGTTCATATCATGAGATTGAAACCAATGGGAAAAAGGCTTTGCCCTTCATCCAGGGAACTGCGCATAGATGTGAATCTGTCAGAAGTGCATGAGCATAGGTCATGAACACAATTTTGATATTAGAGACATCAACCAAATGTTGTAATGACTAAACTTTGTGAAATACGCTAGATTATTAATGGATTGATATATCACTAAAAATCTTTTTGAACACATCAATATCTGATTCTCCACACTTGACTTGGTTTCTCATCTTATCATATCCCCCTTAAGTCTGAAACTGACACTTTAAAGCTATGGATTTATTCCATCAACTCTAAACTACTCTATATTTGATTTACTCTAATACTCAGGAAATGCTACTCTCATTGCTACTAAATTCTCCATGTACAGGCACTAAGATTCCTTCTAAGGCTTCTTTATGAGATACTACTCTTAACTTCTTCCGACTTCTATAGAAGACTTTCTATAACCATTACACGCATTGATCTATAAAGTCACTTAATCTTAACTCCTGATAGTTTGACTTTTCCTTCTTAGCTCACCAATACCGTCATTCTAAGTTCATAGCTAGCTAATTGGAGGAAAATTGAACTATATTTAAGAGTCTCATCACTGCTATATATGATTCCTTCTACCAAACTCTTAAGGGTAATGAATAATGATTACATCATCCTACCCTATACTGATAGCTCAAATATATTATCTAGACACACATGAAAAAAATCATAAATTTAATTAGAGTCTCATCTGACTATATTTGACCTCGGGTACACATCTTAATACTCTTGTCAATCTAATGACTTAGCCGCACCTTATTTCTCTCAGCTAATGGTCACAATACCACACTTACACTACTCACATTCATTACAAACTAACACCTTAATTTCTCACCTACTCTATGTCAAATCCACCAGATCAATTCTCAAAACTAACATCATCACCCTCATGTTGACATGATTTTTTAATCACGACACTCAATCAAATTCAAGCTTAGTGTCTAGTACTAAACACATATATCAATATAATTGCTCGCATAGTATACTAACTTACAACTACTAGATTAAATTAAGAAACACTCACCCTCTAAGACCTCATATAGTAGTTAACCTTTATCTCCCAGTCTACCTACTTACAAATTACTGTCACATTTCCTTTTACAACTTATGCACTATTAACCATTCACTATATATCATTGCCTAATTAGTTATATAACCCTCTGAATATCATGGATTCTCCCTTAAAAATAAGGCTATCTTAGATCGATCACCTCATGAATACTCTGCTATTCTATTCAACACCTATACTTGGTCTTCACTAATACATTGGCATATCGACATAAAATCCTTTTTGGTTAAAGTATACTCTAACTCATCCTTACTAGTACTATTACTCTACCTTCTATCATGTCATCCACACAAAATTACCACTCCTTAGCCCACACATAAGGGGAAAACTCCTCATCAATGACTTACCAGGTATATGGGTACAACTTATATACTCTACTCAATAACTATCCCCATCTCTTAAGTTACTACACTTCCAAATTCATACTTCTAACTTTGGCCACTTCTACTACTATTGGATCATAGCATTGCAACTCATACTATCTTTTGGGTGATAATACTACCCAAGTGCTCTAAAGCACACACCCTTCATAAAAGGCATCACCTCAAATAAGGTTTAGAGAAGAGAATATGAGAGCAAATCTTGATTTTAGCTTGAATGCACGAGTCATATGAATAAAGGTACACTATTTTACATCAATACACTTAAGCTCACTGACGGGCTTCTCTCAAGATCCTCTGCAATCTCATGGCTTTTTGAAAACTTTTGCTGAGAGTAACTCATCGATGAGGATTAAAATTTTATTTTCAACCACCTTGAGTGTGAGGGGTAGTCGAATGAATTTGAGAAATGCATGAGTTTGAATAAGTTCCTCATAACATAGTTCTATTGCATGATTTAGAGTATGAAAGAAGGAAAACTTTGCATGAATGTCTGTAGTCCCTCACTAATAGAAGTGGTGCCCTCACAACCATAAATAAGATCCTACTGACACGACTTCATAGAAATCCAAGGACACTTTAAATATGTGCTCTGATTCCAAGTTTGTCATTCTCCGAGCCTACACCATAGACACGTCCGGCACTTGAGAACCATTGTTGATCCCCAAGCGAACCCTGGGCCTGACTGACACTTAGCAGATGATTAACTCAAACATATTTAAGCTTTAAAATAGAATTTAAATTCAAAAGTCTCAAAAATTCTCAAATCTCAAACTATCTCAAAATAATATACTAAAAATGTCTGAAAATACACTGAAAATAATAGTCCCTCCGTCCCATTTTATGTGGCACTTTTCAGATTTCGAGATTCAAACAAGTCGATCTTTGACCGTAAAATTTTCATATATCTTTTAAATATTTTGAATTTTTAATTATTGTGACTTATAGTACTTTTAATGTAGTTTACAAATATATAAATTTCATTTCAAAAAAATTGAAGATACCATGCGCAAATTCCCGATCAAACTTAAAATGTTTGACTCTCGAAAAATAAAAAGTGCCACATAAATTGGGACAGAGGGAGTAATAGTTTGTCAAAACATTTCAAAGGAAATACTGACAAAAACTTAACACTAACTATCTATGAAGCCTTTATAGTTCAACATGGATATCGGGACAAGACTCATGACACCTTAAAACTACTAAACTGAAAGACAAGAGTGGAGTCCTCAAATATGCAAGGAAGGCTCACCAAATATAGGAAGAAGTACATAGTGATCTCAATAGAGCGCGTGTTGGTGATCCCAAACACCTAAATCTACATCATAGAAAGATGCACGTTGAATGACATAAGTACATTGAATGTACGAGTATGTAATATAGCTGAGGAAAATAAATAACTGAACCAAAGAAGCTCATGAAAGATACTTAACTGAATTTAAAATACAAAGGAGTGACATCATTTAAACTTTACAAATATTGTAACACCCCAAAAATTTATAAGCTAAGACCCAAATCATTATGTAACACCTCACAACTCTACTCTTAAACTTTGAATCATTCGTTAAACACCTCAGACTTCGAGAAAGGCTACAGAGTGCTAGCAGGAAATTCCACAAACCTAAAATGGACCATGGACCCTTCACGCCACCCTAAATGGTTTGTTTATGGGTACATGGCCCTTTTAGGTAATGGCGGCCAACCGTCCAGGACTTCCAAGGTGAGGTCACTTGGACGGGACTCTAGACGGCCCATGGTGGCTTGTACGGTCCATTTAGGGGTCCATACAAGTCACCCATCAACTTTAAGTTTTGGATCAACTTTAAATAATCATATCTCTAAGAACATAATGAATTTGGTGGCACATGACCTGTCAAATTAAATTTATTTGAGGCAAGTCCACCAAGTTTACCTTATTTCAAGTTCGAAGTAAAAAGTTATGCTTGTTTTAGTGAAGGTCTATCAGGAAGGTCAAGCTTCACGGCTGGCCATACGTCCCTTGAAGTGTGTCACAGAACGTGAAGCCTTAAATGGTCAGTGAAACCTCCATTTTAAGGCAACTTGACAGTTTTAAAATTGGAGTTGTTTTGGTTTTTCCCCTATGCGTTTGTCACTTAAACTACGTTGTTTTAAACCCTATTATAAGTCTAAACCATGATGTTTTAAACCTAATTAAGGGCTTATAAAGGTTTAATCAATTATTTTATGTTCATTAACACTTCAACACTTTAGACCAAGGTTCCAAGAGGAGAAAAGCTAAGGTTCAAACGTTCTTTAAGTTTTTTTGATTTCACCAAAGAACTTTGTTCTTCTAGGTATGTAAGGCTATCATAGTGTTGTACTAGTTCTATGTCATGCCCTACATCTACTTTCAAATTATTAAAATAGCAATCTAGGGTTCTATCCTTAGATTTGTGTATTCTTGAGATGAGTTGATTTTGAGTTCTTAAATTTCTGATTCTTTTTGAAATTCTATTCCTAATTATTGAATTGCAATATTTTATGCTTTGAGATTCTTGAGTTGATTCATTCATGTATATATTTCATCATGAACCCTATGAATTGAGTATTCTTGAGATGAGTAGTATCGTTGAGTTCTAAGTTCTTGAGTTCTGAGTATTGAGTTTTCTATATTGTTATTGAGATCCTTGAGTTGATTCGTTCATGTCTATATTTCAACATGAGCCCTATTTTGAGTTATAAATCTTGAAAATCTTTTAAAGATAACATTTTTTGTTTAACCCGAGTTTTGAGAAAGTAAAAAGGAGTTTGAGAAAGAGTATAAGAGAACTAAGTATTTTCCAAATATTTTTTTTTTACATGAAAAAAAATGAGTAGACTTTTTTGAGAAAAGTTAAAAGAATTTTAAGAAAGATTAAGTACAAAGCAGCCACCTCTTAAAGAGGCCTCTTTTTGAGAAATTATCTCAACCCATAATGTATTTTTCCATTCAGCAAAGAGAACCCTTGTTTTCAAAATGAGCAATGTGTCTCAGAGATATTTAAGAGCAATTACCTCTTTAAGAGGATAGTTTGAGCAATTATATCAAACCAAATAAAGAGTATGTTTTTATACATTTGAGAAAGAGTATATATTATTAAGTGGCCATGATAAAAAGAATGGAAGAATGAGGGTGAAGATGTTAGTTTTGAGATCTGATATGGTAGATTTGACATAGAGTAGGTGAGGAATTAAGATGTTAGGTTCAATAAATGTGAGTGGTACAAGTGTGGGACTTTGACTTCTAGATGAAAGCAATAAAGTGTGGCTAAGTCATTAGAATAGCAAGAGCATTAAGGGGTGTACCCGAGATCGTAAGTAGCCAGAGGAGGTTCCAATTAAGTTTATGATTTTTCATGTGTGCCTTGATACTAAATTTGAGCTGTCAGTATGGAATAGGCTGATGTAAGCAGTATTTTTCCCTTAAGAGTTAGATTAAGCGGCTTTATAAGTCAATGCGGGTAACAGTTATAGAAAGTCTTTTATAGAAGATGAAAGAAGTTACAAGAAGCATCTGCTAAAAAAAGGGACTTAGAAGGAATCTTAGTGCATGCGCATAGAGTGTTCAGTAGCCATAAGATTAGCATTTTCCGAGTAAGTAAAGCAAATATAGACTAGTTTAGAGATGATGGAATAGATCCATAGTTTTAAAGTGTCAAACTTCATATCTAAGGGGGAGATGCTAAGATAAGAAACAAAGTCAAGTGTTGAGAATCAGATAGCAATGTGTTCAGAAAGAGTTTTAGAGATATATAGATCCATTCATAATCTTGCATATTCCTCAAAGTTCAGTTGTTCCAATCTTTCAGTGATGTTACTTATATCAAAATTGTGTCTATGACTTATGGTTATACACTTCAGATAGATTCACATCTATGCTCAATTCCCAGAATGAGGGGCAAAAACTTTGGCCCATTGATCTTTATCTTACTCCATAAAATTATAGATATTAGTCTTATGATATGAACTTATTCATATAAGCACTCGTGCCTCATAGTATGTTCAATCTCGCGAAATCATAATTTGCTCTCATTGGCTAGCAACATAATGTTATGTCATGCATATTCTTATATCAAAATATTTGAATGAATCGAGCTTATGATCTTTCTCCTTAAAGCTCTTTCAAGGATCTTTTTAAGTTAGAGAGTGATTTTGATGATAGTAGTTGAGTGATGATAGAAGGATAAGGTTAATCTTTCTTATGTTGTAGTAGTGTGCTTATTCCATCTATGTTTATAAAAGTGGAGGAAGGATGAATAAACTCTTATTATGAGTAATTGTTAGGTAAGAATAGTTAGTTAGTTCCTGATAGTAATGCGTGAAATTTCAATTGACAGAGATGACGAGAGGAGGAGGAATTTTTAGAAGTATTGGTTAGTAGGAGTCCATGGAATGACTATAGTACTACGCTTGAATGTGGTGTTGTTACATGTGGATGAATACACGAGGCATTAGATTATTCTTAACTAGGACTCAAAGTTTAGTTGAATTTGATGGTAAGGAGTAGTATTCATGGGATGAGATTTCCTACAAAGGCATAAAACTTGAATCTTTTGGCTTTTATTAGTATAAACATCTCATATTTAGCATCTTGTATTTAGAGATTAGGCTTGAAAAGAGTACGAGCAGACAATTTAACATAGACCTTGGTAAGAGTATTCATGAAACCTTGTAGGAGTTATGAGTTGCAGCTATTGAGGTATGATATTCATAAAGGACGGCATGGTTTAGAAGTGTTGTTAGGCATGAAAGCTAGCAGTTGTATTGCTTACGGCATAATAGTACTATTCTTACTTCATGCCCATATTCCTTTGTTTCATGTAAGATAACTTCAGATAGAGCATGACTATGTTGAAAACAATATTGTTCTTGACTTATGTGCTTTGGACAGTTCCAAACTCTTAGTATAAATCAATTCCGCCAATATTAGTAGGCATGCTCAGAAGTCAGAGAGATAGTAAGAGTAACTCCTTTCTATTCTTAGTCCAGCCGTCATTCAAGGATGAATGATCCCAAGGGAGAGATATTGTAACATTCTGAAAATTTCTAAGCTAAGACCCGAATCATTCTATAATACCTCGCAACTCTACTTTTAAGCATTGAATCGTTCATGTAAAACCTCAAACTTTGATAAAGGTAAAGAGGGCTAGCGGGCAAGTCCACGAAACCTAAATGGACCATGGACCCTTCCTAGCACCCTAAACGGTCCGTTTAGGGGTCCACAACCTGTTTAGGAAATGGTGGCCAACTATCGAGGGTTGCCAAGGTGGGGGTCACCTTGAGGGAACCCTAGACGGCCCGGGGTGGCTTATACGGTCCATTTAGGTTCGTATAAGTCACCCATTAACTTTTAAGTTTAATGTCAACTTCAAATGACCATATCACTCATCACATAATGATTTAGGTGGAACATGACCTAGCAAGTTAAAGGTCTTTGAGTCCTCTTTCCAACGCCACACAGTTTGCCTTATTTCAAGCTCGGAGTAAAAAGTTAATCCCGTTTTAGTGAAGTCCTTTCAAGCAAATGAAACTTCACAGCCGGATATATGGCTTTTCAAGTGCGTCATGGACCATGAAGCCTTAAAAGGTCAGCAAAACCTCTCTTTTAAGGAACCTTGACAGTTTTAAAAGCTAGGGTCGTTTTGGTTTTTTCCCTATGCGTAAGGTACTCAGACTACATCATTTAAACCCATATTCTAAGCTTAAATCACGATGTTTTACACCTAATTAAGGGCATAGAAAGTGTTAATCAATTATTTTACATTCATTTACACTTCAAGACATTCGAGCAAGGTTCCAAGAGGAGAAAAATTAGGGTTCACTCGTTCTTTAAGTTTCTTCGATTTCACCAAAGAACTTCGTTCTTCCAGGTATGTAAGACTATCATAGTGTTGGACTAGTTTGTTCTCACGCCCTACATGTTCTTTCAAATTAGTAAAAGTGTAATCTAGGGTTCGATCCTTAGATTTGAGTATTCTTGAGATGAGTTGATTTTGAGTTTTTGAATTCCTGATTCTTTTTTAAATTCTATTATTGAATTGATATATGTTATGCATTGATATTCTTGAGTTGATTCGTTCATGTATATATTTCAGCATGAACCCTATAAATTGGGAATTCTTGAGATGAGTAGTATCGTTGAGTTCTGAGTTGTTGAGTTCTTAGTATTGAGTTTTCTATATTGTTATTGAGATCCTTGAGTTGATTCGTTCATGTTTATATTACAGCGTGAACCCTATTTTGAGTTATAAGTCTTGAGAATCTTTTAAAGCCAACGTTTGTTGTTTAAACTGAGTTTTGAGGAAGTAAAAGGGAGTTTGAGAAAGAGTATAAGGGAACTAAGTATTTCTCAAATGTTTCATTTTTACATGAAGAAAAAGAGTAGACTTTTTTTAGAAAATTTAAAAGAGTTTTCATAAAGATTAAGTACAGAGTAGTTACCTGTTAAAAATGCACCTTTTTGAGTAATTATCTAAACCCATAATGTATTTTTACATCGAGAAAACAAAAACCTTATTTTCTAAATGAGCAATGAGTCTCAGAGATATTTCATAGCAGTTACCTCTTTTAAGAGGATAGTTTGAGCAATTATCTCAAATCAAAGAAAGAGTATGTTTTTATACATTTGAGCAAGAGTATATATTATTTAGAGGCCGTGATAAAAAGGATGGTAATATGAGGGTGACGATGTTAGTTTTGAGATCTGATCTAGTAGATTTGACATAGAGTAGGTGAGGAATTAGGATGTTAGTAGCAATGAATGTGAGGGTACAAGTGTGGATTCTGACGGTTAGATGAGAGTAATAAAGTGTATCTATGTCATTAAAGTAGAAAGAGTGTTAAGGGTTGTACCAGAGACCGTATGTAGCCAGATGAGGTTCCAATTAAGTTTATGATTTTTCATGTGTGCCTAGATACTATATTTGAGTTGTCAGTATGGAATAGGATAATGTAGGTAGTAGTTTTACCTTAAGAGTTAGATTAAGCAGCTTTATAAGTCAATGCATGTAACAATTATAGAAAGTCTTTTATAGAAGCCAAAAGAAGTTACAAGGAGCATCTGATAAAAAAGGGACTTAGAAGGAATCTTAGTACATACGCATGGAGAGTTCAATAGCCATAAGATTAGCATTTTTCGAGTAAGTAAAACAAATATAGAACAGTTTAGAGATGATGAAATAGATCTATAGTGTTAAAGTTTCAAGCTTCAGACATAAGGGGGAGATGATAACATTAGAAACCAAGTCAAGTGTTGAGAATCAGATAACGATGTGTTTAGAAAGAGTTTTAGAGATATATTAATCCATTCATAATCTTGAGTATTCCTCAAAGTTCAGTCATTCCAATATCTTATATGTTACTTATATCAAAATTGTGTCTATGACATACGCTCATACACTTTAGATAGATTCAAATCTATGCTCAATTCCCAGAATAAGGGGAAAAGACTTTAGACCATTGATCTCAATCTTACTCCATAAAATTATAGATATCAGTCTCATGATATGAACCTATTCATATAAGCACTCATGTCTCATAGTATGCTCAGTCTCGTGAATTCATGATTTACCCTCAATGGCTAGCAAGATAATGTTATGTCATGCATATTCTTATATTATATTGTCTAATGAATAGTTCTTATGATCTATTCCCTAAAGATCTTTCAGTGATCCTTGTTAGTTAAAGAGTGATGTTGATGATAGTAGTTTAGTTATGATAGAAGGAGAAGGTTGATGTTTCTTATGTTAGTAGTAGTGTGCTTATTCTATCTAAGGTTATAAAAGTTGAGGAAGGATGAATGAAGTCTTACTATGAGTAATAGTTAGGTGAGAGTAGTTAGTTAGTTCCCGATAGTAATTCGTGAAATTTCAATTGATAGAGATGAGGAGAGAAGCAAGAATTCTTAGAAGGATTGGTTAGTATGAGTTCATGGATTGACTGTAGTACTAAGCTTCAATATAGTGTTGTTACATGTGGATGAATACATGATGCATTAGATGCTTCTTGACTAGGACTCAAAGTTTTGTTGAATGTGATGGTAAGGAGTAGTATTCATGGGATGAGATTTCCTATAGAGGCAACAACTTGAATCTTATGGTTTAGACTAGTATAACCATTTCAAGTTTAGCATCTCATGATTTAGATGTTAGGCTTGAACACTGTAAGATCATATAGTTTAACTTAGACCTTTGTAAGATTAGTCATGAACCCTTGTAGGAGTTATGAGTTGCAGCTAATGAGGTGCGGTATTCATAAAGGAGGGCATGGTTTAGAGGTGTTCTAGGCTTGAAATCTAGCAGTTGTATTGCTTAAGGCATAATAGTCCTATTCCTACTTCATGCCCAAATTTGTTTGTTTCATGTAAGATAACTTCAGATAGAGCGTGACTATGTCCAAAACAATATCATTCTTGACTTATGTGGTTCAGACAGTTCCAAACTCTTAGTATGAATATGTTTCGCCTATTTTAGTAGGCAAGCTCAGGAGTTATAGAGATAGTAAGGGTAACTCCTTTCCATTCTCAGTCCTGCCGTCATTTGAGGTTGAATGATCCCAAAGGGGAGATATTGTATCACCTTGAAATTTTCTAAGCTAAGACTTGAATCATTCTATAACACCTTGCAACTCTACTTTTAAACTTGAATTGTTAGTGTACCACCTTGGACTTCGAGAAAGGCTAAAGAGGGCTAGCGGGCAAGTCCACAAACCCAAAATGGACACTAGACCCTTCACGGCACCCTAAATAGTTCATTTAGGGACCCACAACTCGTTTAAGGAATGGTTGTCACGCTCGAGCCCACACTCTGGACGTGGCTGGCACTAGAGAACCATTGTTGGCCCTAAGCGAAGCCTTGGCCTAGCTCAATACTTAGTGGAAGACTTACTCAACATTAAAAGAACTCAAAAGTAACTTTACTCAACTGTCTCAAAAGGTAAGCTCAGAATATTATAGAAATAAAACATTCACTAGGCAAAGAGGAAACCCAAGTCTAGAACATTAACATTTGAAAATGAAAAGAATCATGAACTACTGTCTATCTATCTATGAAGCCTCTAGTACTAGGAGGGATGTCGGGAAAAGATCCCCGATCATCCCAACAAAACTGAATTAAATGATAATAAATAAGGGATCCTCTAGAAGCAATGAGGCTCACCAAACAACTCTAGAACTCGACGGGATCAACGAAGCACTGGTTGATGATCCTGGTTACCTGTATCTGCATCATGAAAGATGCAGGCCAAATGGGATCAGTACATGGAATGTACAAGCTTTTAAGGGGAATATTGAACATAACCTACAAGCTTGAACTGATATAAAGGAAACATACTCACCTCGACTCTACTCAACTAAACCTCAACTCATGGATACTCAACTCAATGCAATATAAACGACGATAAAAGTGCAGTTTATATAAAGAATTTAAAATAGTATATAACAACTCAATGTATTTAAAAATAAATAATAACTCAGTTTGTATGTAAAGATACAAAATAACTTTGTTTGGGAGATTCTCTAACCGACAACCATCAATATGAGCTATGTGATGATACAACGTCTCACCCACGCTGCCAAAACTGTCTTATACCTTGCCGGGGTATAGAACTCTTCAACTAAGTGGATCCACTAAGATATGCTTAAAAATCAATAAGGAATCATCTAAATAGTATGACCCTTTTTTTCCACGTTAGCTACATGGTTTATGAGGACTTTGAGTTATCTAAACTCATACCCATATCGGTGCTCAATACTGCTCCAAAAATATAACTTAGCTCATATTTTTAAAAACATTTCCTCATCCTCAACTTTGAGATTATTACTCAAAAGATTTCTCTTAAAAGAGATACTACTCAAAACTCCTCATGAACTCCTTTGGAACTCGGTGTTTCCTCTCATTTTAAATGTAAAACCATTACTCTTGGGAATACTTAGTTCCCATATATTCATTTGGAAAAATGATATTGAACTCTCCTCATCCTCAAACTCAAGTACTCAAGTCTTAAAACAAGTTTAAAATGTTTGAAAAAGACTTCTCAAAATGATTCGGAAGAACTCCCTTGAACTTTACTCCTAACCCTATCTTGAATTTGAAATGTGAATTCAAGAATTATACTTTGAAATGTATGACCTCTCGATGATTTAGGAAGGTTAAGATAGTTGGTCATAAGAAAGAGTGAAGACTCAATTTAAATAACACTGACGCGACGCTAAGATGGAATTAAATTTTTGGTCACGAAATAATTTTTGAGGCAGAGGACTCTGTATCCTCTCCGTGTGGATAATAATTCTGGGACTGAAATTCTAAGCGCCTCCGCAATGCGGACCTGGGCTCAATTATTTGCCTGATCTTTTCCTCTCCTCCCAAACTCGATTCAACTCATACACACTGTAATTCTAAGCTCAAAATTCATGAATTCTCATAACCCAGAACATTTTCAGCAAAACCCACACCAAGAACTAATCAAACAACTCAACTATGGTGCAAAATACTCATCTCAAGGATTTCGAAGACCTCAATTTATCAATTTAACTCAAGACATCTCAAGAACTCAATAATCAACTGCAAGAATGAATTAATGGGTAAGAGTTTACACAATTGGCATGAGGACAAACAAACCCAACACAATGAAAGCATATATTACCTCAATTTGGCAAAATAAATCCTCGATTCACAAAAACCTTGATCGTTCTTCCTTTTCTCCTTTTTTCCTCTTCTTGAAGTCCTCTCAAAACCCTAACCGTAAATTAGGATTGTAAAACTGACCCAAATCATATTTGATCCCAAAATATTTACTAAAAACATTTTAATCTGATGGGGTAAGGAAAAGACTAATACCCCTCACTGATTCGGGTAACTTTCCATAACTGGGCAGGCTGACTTCAAACGGGCATATCTCCCTCATACGAGCTTGAAATTTACCAAACTCATTGGCGTTGGAAAGAGAATCCCAAGACCTTTCATTTGATATCTTATGGGCCATACAAATAATCTTGTACCGAAATTTATGGTCGTTTGAAGTTGATGAAAAACTCACAACTTAAGCTTAACTAACAAAACCCAAATTTGCTCTTTCTAAATTGGTTCTTTCTAAATTTAGCTCTTTCAAAGGCGGGATGTTACAATATCTCCCCCTTGAGAATAATCATCCTCGAATGAGATCACTCTAAAGTAGAACTAAGGGTGGAAACATTTAACACCCAACTCAAACAATCAACATGCAATTTAACACAACATTCCAACTTAAAAAGTACCAAGAAAAGAATTAGTACCTTGACTTGGAATTTCTCCGGACTCAAAAGATTTGTAGGTATCTCTTCTTCATATCCTCCTCAGTCTCCCAAGTAGCTTCCTCAACAAACTAATTCCTCCATAAAACCTTGACTGATGCAACCTCCATGGTTCTTAACCTACGAACCTGACGTTCCAGGATCTGAATAGGAATCTCTTCATAAGATAGGCTATCATTAACACCAATATCTTCAATCGGTATAAAAAGTGAAGGATCACGCATACACCTCTTCAACATTGAAATGTGAAACACCGAATGGACTGCTGCTAACTCTGACGATATCTCCAACTCATAGGCTACATTGCCAATCCTCTTGGATATCCTGTAAGGACCAATATATCGGGGACTAAGCTTCCCCTTCTTGCCAAACCTCACAACACCCTTCATTGGTGAAACCGTCAAATAAACCCAATCATCCACCTCAAACTCCGATTCTCTTTTGCTAACACATGTATAAGATTTTTGATGATTCTGCGCTATTTTTAACCTTTTTTTAATAGTCTTCACCTTCTCCATAGCTTGATGAACCAAGTCTGGTCCTATCAACCCAGCTTCACCAACCTCAAACCGTCCAATAGGAGATCCACATCTTCTCCCAGAAAGAGCCTCATAGGGAGCTATTTGGATTCTAGAGTGATAATTGCTGTTGTAAGCAAACTCAATGAGAGGTAAGTGATCATGTCAGTTACCCTTGAAATCGATCACACACGCCTTCAACATATTCTCTAAAGTCTGAATCGTAAGCTCTGCTTGACCATCAGTCCGAGGATGAAAATTAGTACTAAGGTTCACCTTCAAACCCAAACCCTTCTTGAAAGACTTCCAAAATTATGTGGTGAATTGTGCACCTCTATCTGAAATAATGGACACTGAAACTCCATGAAGTTTGACTATCTCTTGAATATATAACTTGGCATAATCCTCTGCTGAATAGGTAGTCTTTACCGGTAAGAAATGGGATGATTTAGTCATCCAATCTACAATCACTCTAATCGAAAAATGCTGCCAGCGAGACCATGCTAAACCAGTAATGAAATCCATATTGATTATCTCCCACTTCCATTCCAGAAGATCAATGTTCTGAGCCATACCATCGGGCCTTTGGTGCTCCACTTTGACTTGTTGACAATTCAGGCACATAGTAACGAACTCTGCGATACCCTTCTTAATACTACTCCACCAATAGACTTTTTTCAAGTCACGATTCGTCTTTGTGGAGCTAGGATGGATGGAATATCTAGAGTTATGAGCTTCCTCCATGGTCCTCTCTTGGAGTTCATCCACCTTTGATACACACAATCTACCTTGATGTCTCAATACACCATCTCCCCCTTGTTCAAAAGCTATCACTTTCTGCTTTTGAACATGTTCCTTCAATTCAAGCAAAACAAGGTTTTGGTCTTGTTTCTCTTTCACTTCGGACGATGATTTAACCCCATTCATCACCACCACTCCACCTTCATTGGAATCCATTAACCGGACTCCTAATCATGCAAGTCTGTGCACATCCCTGGCTAACTCTTTCTTACCTTCGTCAACATGGGTGGTATTACCCATAGACAATCTGCTCAAAGCATCAGCGATAACATTAGCCTTACCTGGGTGATAGAGAATACTCATGTCATAATCCTTGAGTAACTCCAACCACCTCCTCTGTCTAAGATTAAGCTCTTTCTGACTGAATACATACTGAAGACTCTTGTATCGGTGAACACATCTACATGAACACCATAGAGATAATGACGCCATATTTTCAAAGCAAACACTACGACAACCAACTCTATATAATTGTTGGGTAATTCCTCTCGTGAATCTTTAGCTGTCTGGAGTCATAAGCTATAACTTTGCCATTCTGCATCAATACACAACCCAGTCCAACTCTCGATGCATCACAATTCATAATAAAACCTTATGGTAAAGTCAACAATGGGGCATTAGTTACCCTAGTTTTCAATTCCTGAAAGCTCTTCTCACAAGCTTCAGACCATTGAAACTTTGTTGTATTCAGAATCAACTTAGTTAACGGGGATAAAATAGATGCCAATCCCTCGACAAACCTCTTGTAATAACCATCCAATCCCAAGAAACTCCTAATATCAGTTGGAGACATGGGTCTAGGCCAGTTCTGCACTATCTCAATCTTCTGAGTATCAACTCAAATTTCTTCATCACAAACAATGTGGCCTAAGAATGCCACAGACTCAAGCCAAAATTCACACTTAGAGAATTTAGCATACAACTCTCTATGCTTGAGAGCTCGAAGAACTACTCTGAGATGACTAGCATGATCTTCATTATTCCTCGAATAGATTAAAATGTCATCAATGAATACAATAAAACCATATCTAGATAAGGCTTCAACACTATGTTCATAAGGTCCATGAATGCTGCAGGAGCATTAGTCAAACCAAATGACATGACTAGAAACTCATAATGACCATAGCGGGTCCTGAAAGCTATCTTTCGAGTATCACTCTCTCTTACTCTCAAGTGATGATAGCCTGATCTGAGGTCTATCTTAGAAAAACATGTGGCACCCTAAATTTTATCCAATAGATCATCAATCCTCGGAAGAGGATACTTATTCTTTATAGTGACATTGTTCAACTAACAGTAATCTATACATATTCTAAGAGAACCATCTTTCTTCCTCACAAATAAGACAGTAGCGCCCCAAGGTGAGATACTTGGTCGAATGAAACCTTTCTCAAGAAGATCTTTCAACTGCTCTTTTAACTCTTTCAACTAAGCTAGAGCTATTTCATATGGCAGAATAGAGATATGATGAGTATCAGGAAGAATTTCTATACCAAATTCTATTTCTCTCTCAGGAGGGACTCCGGGAAGATCATTTGGAAAGACCTCTGGAAACTCACTCACTACTGGAACTGACTGAATAGGTGGTATCTCAACACTAGAGTCATTAACTTAGACTAAGTGATAGATGCACCCCTTGGAAACTAACTTTCTCTCCTGAAGGTATGAAATAAAATGACCCTTAGACACTGCTAAACTACTCCTCCACTCTATAAATGGCTCATTAGGAAACTAGAATTTAACTACTCGAGTTCTACAATCAATTAAGGTACATAACAGACATGAAACAGTCCATACCTAGAATAAAATCAAAGTCCACCATGTCTAATTCGACTAAGTCAACCATGATGTCCTTTGGATTGAAAGAAATGGTACAACCACGATAAACTCTCTCAGCTAGAATAGACTAACCAAGAGGTGTAGAAATATTGAAGGGCTCAAGAAGTGTTCGGGAATAATATCGAACCTCATAGAAACATAAGGAGTCACAAAAGATAGACTCGCACCTAAATCTAGTAATGTATATACATCAAAAGTAGAGACTTTTATCATACCAATGACAACATCTGGTGAATTCTCTTGCTCTTGGTGACTAGTGATAGCATACAGACAGTTTGCTCATCTGCCTGTTCCTCCGCCTGTTCCTGAAGTACCTCCTGTAGGTGCAGCTCTGTCTGGAGAAGCCGCAAAAGAAGATTGGGCTTTATTTCCCCCATTACCCCCTCCATGCATGTTATTTGGGGACTATCTCATGAAGTGACCATTCTGACCATACTTGAAGCAACTCGTAGAGCCATCGAGACATGCTCCTGGGTGGTTCCTACCACACTTAGCACATGCAAGAGTCCTAATACCTCCTTTCCACACTACCTTGAGACTGTGCAGGTCTAGATATGAAGTTATAAGAATTCTGATTCTTGAACTCACCTTTGTATCTTGGTGCAGGTGTACTAGCAGGCGATGGAGCAGGTCTATTTGGCTTTTGTTGGAAAAATGTCTGGTTTGCATTACTCTACTACTGCCCGGACTCATTTCCTGTTGTCTTAGCCTTCTTGTTCTGGAACTCTTCTTTTTCTCTCAGCTTATCTTCCTCAACCTACTATACATTAATCATCTATCTTGCTATGTCCATGTCCCCTATCAACATTGCAACCTTACCCTATTTGCTTGACAGATGAGACAACCCAGACACGAACAAGCTCATCATATTCCTCATATCAGCAACCATCTTTGATGCATAGAGGGACCGTTGAATGAACTTGAGGCTATATTCATGCACACTCATGGATTCCTGCTTAAGAGTGAGGAATTCTCTTACCTTTGCCTCTCTCACTTCACGGGGAAAAAAATGCCCCATGAAGGCCTCTTCGAACATAGACCAGCTCAGAATTAGTGCACCCTCAGATCTGCATTTCTTCCATTGGTCGTATCATACTCTAGCAACACCCTTCAGTTGGTATGCAGCTAGTTCCACTCGATCAACATCAACAACATGCGCAACCTCAAAACACTTCTATAGCTCTTCCACAAAGTTTTCGGATCCTCAGTGGCACTTGAACTAGTGAAGTTTGTAGGATTCATCCATAAGAACTCACGGATTTTGGATGTATCAGCCATATCCTATCGATTCCCTTTTTGTTGCTCATCTTGGTTGGTCAGAACTTGGCTCAACATCCTAATAGAATCCTGAAACTCAACATTAGTGACCTCTCATTGGGGTTGCACTTCTGGTGCATTGGGTGGGTACCCGTTGATCCTAATGATCAAAATTTCTCCTAGAAAGACGACCTCGGACAGCTCTTCATGGAGGCTTGATCGGAAAGACACGTGCAATCATGAGTTAGAAAGAAACTTTATAGTGTTGAACTCTATCGCATGAAAAGAGTATGAAAGAAGTGAGATAGTTTCTAAATGTTGCAACCTTCTAATTATAGGTGTGGTGCGCTTCACACCAATATCTAGGACTCTAAAGACACGGATTCATAGATACCCTAGGACTCTTAAACTTTGTTCTCTAATACCAAGTTTGTCACCCTTCTAGCCTACACCCTGGACGTGGCCGGCAATCGAGAATCATTGTTGGCCTCAAGTGAACCCTTGGCATGAATCAATACTTAGCGGAAAACTTACTCAACATTAAAAGAACTTAAAAGTAACTTTACTCAACTGTCTCAAAAGTTAAACTCAGAATATTTTAGAAATAAAACATTCACTAGCCAAAGAGGCAACTCAAGTCTAGAACATTAACATTTGAAAATGTAAAGACTACTGAACTATTGTCTATATATCTATGAAGCCTCTAGTACTATGAAGGATGTCGAGAAAAGATCCCCGATCATCCTAACAAAACTAAATTAAATGCCAATAAATAAGGGATCCTCCTGAAGCAAGGAGGCTTACCAAAGAACTCTGGAACTCGACTGGATCAACGAAGTGCTGGTTGATGATCCTGGTTAGCTGTATCTGCATTATGAAAGATGCATACCAAATGGCGTCAGTACAAGGAATGTACGAGCATGTAAGAGGAATACCGAACATAACCTGCAAGCTTGAACTGATAAAAAGGAAACATACTCACCTCGACTCTACTTAACTCATGGATACTCAACTTAGTGCAATATAAAACGACAATAAAAGTGCAGTTTATATAAAGCATTTAAAATAGTAGATAACAACTCAATGTATTTGAAAATACAATGATAACTCAGTTTGTATGTAAAGATACAAAATAACTCTGTTTGAGAGATTCACTAACCGACAACCATCACTATGAGCTATGTGATGATACATCATTTCGCCCACGCTGCCAGAACTGTCCTATACCTTACCGGGGTATAGAAATCCTCAACCAAGTGGATCCACTAAGCTATGCTTAAAAAAGAAATAAGGAATCATCTAAAAAGTATGACATTGTCTACCCACGTTGGCTACATGGTTTATGAGGACTTTGAGTTATCTGAACTAGTCCCCATATCGATGCTCAATACTACTCCCAAAATATAACTTAGCTCATATGTTTAAAAACATTTCCTCATCCTCAACTTTGAGATTATTACTCAAAAGATTTCTCTTAAAAGAGATAGTACTAAAAAACTCATCATGAACTCCTTTGGAACTCGGTGTTTCCCTTCATTTTAGATGTAAAAACATTTACTCTGGGGAATACTTAGTTTCCATATATTCATTTTAAAAAATGAAACTCAACTCTCCTCATCCTCATACTCAAGTACTCAAGTCTTAAAAGAAGTTTAAAAAGTTTGTGAAAGACTTCTGAAAACGATTCGGAAGAACTCCCTTGAACTTTACTCTTATCTCTATCTTGAATTTGAAATATGAATTCAAAAGCTATACTTTGAAATGTATGACCTCTCAATGATTTAGGATGGTTAAGATAGTTGATCATAAGAATGAGTGAAGACTCAATTTAAATAACACTACCGCGACGTGGAGATGGAATTAAATTTTTTATCGTGAAATAATTTGAGGTAGAGGACTCCGTATCCTCTCCGCGATGCGGAGAGGTGGGTAACTATATGGGGACTGAAACTCTATGCGCCTCTGCGATGCGGACCTGGGCACAATTATTTGTCCGACCTTTTCCTGTCCTCCCAAACTCGATACAAATCATACCCACTGCAATTCTAAGGTTAAAATTCATGAATTCTTATAACCCAAAACATTTTCAGTGAAACCCACACCAAGAACTAATCAAACAACTCAACTATTGTGCAAAACCCTCATCTCCAGGATTTCAAAGACCTCAATTTATCAATTTAACTCAAGACTTCTCAAGAACTCAATAATTAACTTCAAGAATGAATTCATGGGTAAGAGTTTACATAATTGGCATGAGGGCGAACAAACCCAACACTATGTAAGCTTACATACCTCGATTTGGTGAAACAAATCCTTGATTCGCAAGAACCTTGATCGTTCTTCAGTTTATCCTTTTTTCCTCTTCTTGAACTCCTCTCAAAACCCTAAGCATAAATTAGAATTGTAAAACTGAACCAAATCAGATTTTACCCCAAAAATATTTACTAAGAATGTTTTAATCTGATGGGGTAAGGAAAAGACTAAAATACCCCTCACTAATTTGAGTAACTTTTCTTAACTGGATAGGATGACTTCAAACGAGCATATCTCCCTCATACGAGCTCCAAATTTAGCAAACTCAGTGGTGTTGGAAAGAGTATTCCAAGACCTTTTATTTGATATCTTATGGGACACCTAACTCATCCTGTACTGAAAGTTATGGTTGTTTGTAGTTGATCAAAAACTCACAACTTAAGCTTAACTTGAACAAAACCCAAATTGGCTCTTTCCAAATTGGTTCTTTCTAAATTTATCTCTTTCTAAGGAGGGATGTTACAATGGTGTCCAACCATTCAAGGCTTCCTAGGTTGGGGTCACCTTCTAAAGAGAGGAGTTATTTGAGAGGGAAGGGTCAATTTGAAGAATGAGGTCTAATTCTAGGTTTGGGGTTTTAACCCACTTAAAATACCCTACAGTAGGTAGAATAACCGTTTATAATAATTCCCCAAAGTACCCAAAGTACCCCTCAGTTAGTTGGACCTTTTTAAACAAGTCAAACTTGAGTTTTATTTTCGCAGATTTCATCGGGAAACAAGTCCGCGACGCGGAGGTGTTCCCACAAGTTTCTAAAATTAAATTTCGAGACACGTCCGCGATGCGGACCAAACATTTGGTCTATGGTGGAGCTAGTCCGTGACGCGGACATGCTCCCTCCATGCACATTTTCAAGCTGCCTTGGCAGCTTGTTTGGCCAAGGGTTGGGGTCCTTTTCGGGGACCCTTAGGGTGGTCCTGGGGAGTAATACCCGAATGTTTTGACCTTAAAAACATTTATTAAGACACTAGGGTCACTTCCACTAATTTTAGACTCCAAACAACACATAAAAACATGCAAGACACACTAGAACACACTAGCACGCAAACGACTAGTTTTCGAACGTCTTGAACGTCTCTTTGACGTTTGACTTCAAAGTCAACTAAACTTACCTATAAACTCATTTTCAAACATTTATACAAGTTTATCAACTAGTAACACACATGTGAAGCTCTAATTATCCTATTTCATTTTGAGGGGTGTTACACCATGAGAGGACCACTTGTGATTATTACGTTCATATCTACCTGTCATTGATATTGGTAAATTGCATGCTGCTCCTAAATGAGAATTGAATTATGCATTCTGTGTATGTGTGTTTACTGTGTTGTAATTACTCTCTTATATTTCGCTGACTGGAGTAGCCGCGTGATCCTACAAGTACACCGTGGTTTCGTGTACTGATACTGCACTTGCTCTTTCTTTGTTGAGTACAGGGCATCTTCAGGCGGCTACTGGCAGACCTCAGCCAAGAGTTCTTTGACCGAGACTGGATTTGAGGGTGAGGCAGTTCTTTCAGGCTGCCATGAATCCATTATTAGTTTTAGTCCATTCTTTTCGGACTCAGACTAGATGTTCAGACATTTTATTTGTGTTTAGTTTTTCAGGGTTGCACCCCCTTTTTCTTAGACTTATGGATTGGTAGAGTTTTTGTACAATGAATTTCAGGTCTAGGATTTGAATTTCCGCGAGGGTTATGCATAGTTGTTTTTGCTAAACCTTCGGAGTTTATGGAAACTCCTTATTTCAGTCGTCATTTAAACCAACTTCCATATCTTTAAATGCTTTAGTTTCTTGAAATTGCTTAGTCTGATTTCTAGTAATGGTTCTCCCACCGGAGGTCAGTGTGGGTGCCAATCAGAGCGGTCGGGGTCGTGATAGACTCTTATTTAAATGTGCTTCAAAACATTTTTATAGTATAATGTGCTTTGAAGTATACTTACTCAACTCTCTCATTCAATATTACATATATAATTAGAACTATGTTAAATAATTATGTTTTTTTTTTGCAAATTATAAAGTATAATTAATATTTTTTTCTTTCAAAAAAATGTCTTCGAGTGCGTCATCTTCAAAGGGTAAAATAAAGTTGAATGAGGTGAAAAAAATAAATGTACTTATTGTGGCTAATGATGATATATATCAAAATGCATATATATTATGTCTTCAAAATTTTGGAGTGGAGACATTGGGAGTAAGAAATGGATTTATGGCATTAAATATTCATGATAAAACACAAATGTGTTTTGATTTAATCCTAATGAGCTCAACTATGCCTATTATGGATGGTATCGAGGTAATTAATTTCTAACTAATTAATTACAATTTAGTCTTAATTTTTTGTGTAATTGTTTACTCGAATGATTGTTTTAATGATATGAATATTATTTTAAAAAAATTATATGACATGACTCAACATACACGTGCATGTGGTTAATACTAACTTTTGAATCATCTGACATACTCATGTTTTTTCTGAAGAATCCCAACAACATAACGTTTATCTATGTGGAAATCATGTTTTCTTTTTAAACATCATTTTACTAAACTTTTTTTTCCGATTACTAGGCAACAAAAAAGCTTCGATCAATGGGGATTACTACGATGATTGTGGGAGTAACAACTCCAGATGACAATGAAGAATATCACAATGAATTTATGGAAGCTGAACTTGATGAATATGAGAAGCTATTAACAAAGGAGATACTTCAGAGCTTTATTGACAAATTTTTTAACAAAGTTTAGAATAAAATCAGAGACTAAAGTTATAATATAATTCTTATTATAGAACAAATAATATTATAGAAGAAATGAATCAGCTTTATTACTAGGCTAATGTTATATAATATAGTTCTTTAGTAATATACTTGACCTATACAAGTATTATTTTCAAATTTGGTTATTATTAAAGATGTACTAGTAGACATATAATTATGATGCTATATATCTCTATTATTATGAACTAGAACACTTCTTTTTTTGGTTGGTTTCTTATTCAGTGTTTCATATCTATCTTGACCAATTTAAAATCGTCAGGAGGAGGAGGAGACTAGAATCAAAATTAGAAAAGAGAACTTGAAAATTTTCAACATGATTTAATACACACGTCTCATGCACGTGTTAAACAAATTAATTTATAGTAAAATAAAGTCTACAATCATTAAAAATATAAAAAATCAATATAGATATTCCAAAAATTTAAATATTTTTCTCCAACAATACCTCTTTAGAAAGAAGAAAAAGAACTCTCAAATGCAATAATATCAAATTTATCTAGTTTCTCTTTTCAACTTTCCAACAACAAATGTGGGCATATTTTATTTAATTCGATTTGTTATTATTATTTTTCCAATAGAAAATTTTGGAAAATTTAATTTATGAGAACTTCTCATGAAGCTCCTATATATTTAAATGGACATCATAGATTCTTTCTAGTATAATGTGCATTTTAAATGTTTGTTTCAAAGACAAATAAAGGTATATGTACTAGTAATTTATTCTTCATTTTATCCGTAATTATTTACTCAAAATTTTATTTTAATAATATGAATTCTATTTAAAATATTATATGACATAACTTGACATACACGTCTAACACACGTGCATATGGTTAAACTAGTAATATTGTCGCTTGAACCCTAAAAAAATATTGTCGCACTCACGTTTGATCCTTTCAAGAATGCATAGTTTTTGAAGGATCAGCTACACACTCATATTTTCTAAAAAATCCAAACAACATAACTTTTATCTATGTGCGAACCGTGTTTTCATTGTTAACATGATTTAAATAATTTTTTTTATTCTTTTTCGATTTATAGGTAACAAAAAAGATTCGATCAAAGTTTAGAAAAAAGTCAGAAAATAAAATAATAATTTATTGTTATAGTAACACAAATGTTATGAAATATTAACAATGATCTTGTATCTGTTATAAAATAAGTATCAATGCTAAGATAACAAAAAAGATGGATGAGAAATAGTATGTATAGTATTTGTTTTTCACTTACTCTTGCTTCTCTCTTTGTTACAAGAAGAGGGGTATATATAGTTTGTATATACTTGGGCGTAACAAAGAGGAGTATATATAGTTGTATATACTTGGGCACCAAGTGTGATACATGAATATCTATTTGCCATTTATATACTTTGAGCACCAACTATACCATATGGTTAACTAATATACAACACTTAACATATTGTGTGTATATTTATCTTACAACATATAATATATTAATGTGGACATCCATTTTACAATACGCCCCCTTGGATGTTCGTATAAAATAAAAATAATTGTGAAAGAAAAATTATAGTAATACACATTGTTTGTTGCGTTATTAAAAACTTACTAGGAAAATTTAGTGGGATAAAATCTTTGTTAAGGAAAAAGAGTGTAGCGCGTATTTACTCCCCTTAATGAAAACATCATTTAATATCTCAAAAATGACGCATTCCGATATTGTTTCTCAGCTACTTAAAAGTTGAATTTGGTAATGTCTTGGTGAAAATATATATTAAATTGTTACTGAAATGAATTTGCTGAACATCTATTTCACCCTTCGTTTAAAGATCGTGAGTGAAAACAATTTTTTGTGAATATGTTGTGTTCTATCTCCTTCATGTATCCTGCTCTTAGTTGAGCTAAACATGCATTATTGTCTTCATATAATGTTGTTAGAATTTCTCTATCTGAAGAAAGACCACATATTTTCTGGATGTGTTGAATTATTGATCTCAACCAAACACATTCTCTACTAGCTTCATGAATGACTATTATTTCTGTATGATTTGTAGAAGTAACAACCATAGTTTATTTTGTTGAACGTCATAATATATAGTTGTACCGCCATATGTAAATAAATAACCTGTCTTAGATAGACCTTTATTGGAGTCAGACAAATATTGTGCATCTTCATAACCAATTAATTGTGAATCAGACCCTTTTGAATAAAATAGTCCCAAATCTGTGGTTCCTCGAAGATATTTGAGTATATGCTTAATACCATTCTAGTGTCTTTGTGTTGGGGGAAAACTAAATCTTGCTAAAAAAATTACAAAAAAAGATATATCTGGTCGAGAATTATTAGCAAGGTACATTAATGCACCAGTTGCACTAAGATATGATGTCTCAACACCAACAAGCTCTTAATCATTTTCATGAGGTCGAAATTGATCTTTATTAATTAATATCAAGTGATCTTACAATCATTAGGGTCCTTAATGGATGTGCTTTATCCATGTAAAATCTCTTTAAAAAGAATTCAGTATATTGATTGATGAATAAATATCTCATTCGTAAACTTCAAGACCAAGACAAATATTCTTTCTCAAGACACCCGAAACACCCGCAAGCCTTGAGTAATCCACCCCTGAATTGTGATCTGGATCAATATCATTCCTTATTCAATACCCATGTAACACCCCATATCCGAAAACAAACCTTAGTGCAAATTTCCAGAAGTTGCAGGTGCAACCCATGGTTGCCACCGACGGACCGTAGGCTGACCCACGACCCGTGCTGGTGGTCCGTGGTTAGCAACTGCAACCCTCCCCAAACTCAGCCTCAGAAAAACTCCTAAGGCATGACCCACAGCTGGACCTACCGTCCGTAGGCCGGGCTACGGTCTGTGGTCCTGGTCCATGGATCAAGGCCCCAGATGCTAGCCCCCAGTTACGATTGACGGTTTACCAGTACGGATCGTTAGTCGATCGACGGTCCGTCGGTTCCATTCATCGGTGACCCTGACAACAGTTAAGTTAGGGGACTTTTGGTCTTTTCCTTATGCGTTGGACACCTACGTCGTTTAACCCCTAAACTACGTGGTTTGGTCAGTTTTAGCCTAGAAACATAAATAGAACTTACGTAAGTAAGATCATTCATCAAAACATAGAAAAATTAGAGCGTAAGAGGAGAAAGAGGTTAAGAACCCTTGTTCAAGAACGCAACAAGATTCCATCAGTTCCAACTCCGAAATTGAAAGATTTCTCCATGGAATTTGTCACGAGGTATGTGGGATTTCTCTAGTGGGTTCCTTTTGCCCATTAGGTCCCTAGAATTCAGTCAGATTCTTGATTCTCTTATTGTTAGTTAGACCTACGGTTTCTAGAACTTCAGTAAATTATCATGAACTAGTTACTTAATGATCCAAATCAGATTATCATGTTTTTACATCCTTTCTTGCATGAATTTCAGAATCCTAGCTATGCAGTTCTGTAGTTCTTGAATTACCCATGCTAGGTCAGATATTTCAGTTATTTCAGATATATATGCCTCAGTTTGTGAAAGTGTCATTATTAGTATATAAATATTGCATTCTCAGTTAGCATATCAGTATTTGGAACTATCCAGTATATTAAAGAATTTCAGTCATAACTTGTTAATTACTTAATCAATTGGGAGAAACTTAATACCGAGTTGGACTAGGGTCAGTAACCCTCATAGTCCTAGAACTACATGACCTCGTAGGTTGTAAGTCCTCTCTGTGGGCATCATTTTAGTGATCACGCCAGCCATGCCTTTATACCCTTGGCAAGGTATATTGGGTCCTCTCGATGAGGCGTATACATCAGTCTCCACGTTTAGCTCACGTGGTTTTATGTTTGTTATTGGTAACTCCCACAGTTCAGTCAGACTATATTGCATTGACCATTTTACCAGTACTGTTCAATATTAAGTATCAGCGTGTTATAAATTTGGTCATTGCATTCAGTTATTTTATGTTCAGTATTCTCAGTTTAGTATCACGTTTATATCATATTATTGCTCAGTACATGCTTTGGTTCAGTTATGATTTTTATTCAGCTTTACTCTATCCTGCATGCTTAGTACCTTTCAAGTACTGATGCATACTCTGCACTACATCTTCTCTTGATGTAGGTTCATGTCCGCAGCAGTCAGATTACACAAAGATTGGTTCCCGATCTTCAGTTCAGCATCATCATTAGTGAGTCCTCATTCTTCGAGGACTAGTGACATGATTATCCTATTACTTTTAGTTTTAGTTTCAGTTTTGCTAGATTTAGCTGGGGCATGTCCCAACACTTCTAGTCAGTTAGAGGCTACTTTCAGACATAGTTTAGATTCAGGTTATCATTCAAGTTTGATGTTTCATTTGTTATTGAACTCTCAGATTTTTTTATTCAGATTTAGTATATGAGTATTTCCCATCGTTTCAGATTTTTCTCATGATTAGCTTCTGCACAGTATTTATTACTTCAGTTTATTATTAGTATGCTCATGTTATGCCAGCAGGGTTAGCTTGGGGTCACTCGTGATCCTAGGTCCCGTGTCCGCATCCAGGGGGTAGTCTCGGAGAGTGAAAAACTTGGTATCAGAGCATTAGGTTCAAGAGTCCTAGGATGTCTAAAAGGCCGCACTAGGTAGAGTCTTTTTCATGGGTGTGAAATGTTCACCACATCTAATGAGAGGGAGGCTTCAAAGTGTTTTAGGAAAAATCTTCATTTTTCTTGTTACTCTTATCATGCGTAAGGTATGATCTAACTCCTCGTTCTAACTCGATGTTCTACATTTTAGATCATGCATCCTCGTAGAGCTAATGCCAGGAATGCAAACACAGCTCCTCTAGTTCCAGATCAGGAAGTGTCGAATGTATAATTCAGGAATGCTATCCAGTTATTAGCTTAGTGTGACCAACTAGAACAATTAGTAGGTTCCAATTCTGACAAATACTAATGTTGGATCAGCTGCAGCTAGAGTACGGGAATTTGGTAGGATTAATCCGCCTAAGTTCTTAGGATCGCAGAGTTGTGAGGATCCCCAAAACTTTATTGATGAGGACAAGAAGATCTTTGGAGTGATGCAGGTAACTAGGAATTATCGGGTTGAGTTGGCATCTTACCAGCTTAAGGATGTAGCTCATATCTGGTATACTTAGTGGAAAGAGAACAGGGGTACAAATGCAACTCCTATCACTTGGGATTACTTTAGTGAAACCTTTCTGGATAGTTTTTCCCCAAGAGAGCTAAGGTAGTAAAAAGCTCAGGAGTTTATGAACTTAAGGCAAGGCTGCATGACAGTCCAAGAGTATGGACTCAAGTTCACCCAACTCTCTAAGTATGCTCCTCACATGGTTACTGATTCCAGGGATCAAATGAACAAGTTCATGTATGTAGTATCCGATCTTGTGAAAACAGAGTGTAGGAATGCTATGTTACTGGAAGATATGAAGATCTCTAGGCTCATGACTCATGCTCAGCAGGTTGAGGGTGATAATCTTAGGGAACATGCAAGTAACTATGATTATTCTCAACAGAAATTGGGTGGTGGAAATCGCTCGCAAGGTTAGCAAAAGTTTTCAGCTCCAGCACCTTTATCAGCTAGTGTTCCATCCTCTAAGTTCTGAAATGATCAGAAAGATAGGGCAACAGGCTCTAAGTCTGAAGGTAGTGTTTCAGGCACCAGAACCTACCCAACTTGTCCAAAGTGTGGTAAGAACCATTCGGGTTAGTGTCTTGCAGTAAAGTAAGGATGCTTTGGGTGTGGCCACTCTGGTCACAGGTTGAAAGATTGTCCTTCTAAACAAGGTCAATGAGGTAACAATAGTAGAGCTCAGTCCATAACTTCAGCATCACCAGCAGGTCGCCCGACTCAGCAGGGTAACTCATCTAGTACATGTGGCGATCAGAACCAAAACATGCTCTATGCTCTTCAAGCTCTCCAGGATTAGGAAGATTCTCCTGATGTAATCACTGGTACGTTGCGAGTCTTTAATCTCGATGTTTATGCTTTGTTAGATCCAGGGGCAACTATTTCCTTTGTAACTCCATATATAACAGTCAAGTTTGATGTTAGTCCAGAAACTGTCTCAAAACCCCTCTCAGTCTCTACTGTAGTCAGTGACCCATTTATAGCTAGGCGGGTTAACATATATTGCCCTGTCACAGTCTCCCTGAAAGTCACCTCAGTAGATCTTGTAGAGTTAGAAATGGTAGACTTTGATGTCATTCTAGGCATGGATTGGTTACAATCCTGTTATGCGTCAGTCGATTGTACAACTACGATTGTTCATTTTCAGTTTCCAGATGAACCAATTTTAGAATGGAAGGGTAGTAACTTAGCGCCTATGGGTCGATTCATTTCTTACCTTAAGGCCAGAAAGATGAACTCTAAGGGTTGTCTCTATAATCTAATTCGGGTAAAGGATTCAAGCTCTGAAACCCCAACTCTTCATGAGTCAGTCCCAGTAGTTAATGAGTGCCCAAAAAGTGTTTCCAGAAGATCTTCCCGGAGTTCTTTCCGAAAGGAAAATCGACTTTGGAATTGATCTCCTTCCATATACCCAGCCTATCTCTATTCCTCCTTACAGAATGGCTCCAGCTGGGCTTAAGGAATTGAATGATCACTTACAAGACCTTCTAGATAAGGGCTCCATCAGACCTAGTATTTCGCCAAGAGGTGCACCAATGTTATTTGTGAAAAAGAAATATGGTTCCCTCAGAATGTGCATTGACTATCGGTAGTTGAACAAGGTCACAATCAAGAATAAGTATCCTATCCCCAGGATTGATGACTTGTTTGACCAACTTCAAGTTGCTAGTCATTTCTCAAAGATAGACCACATATCAGGTTATCATCAGCTCAAAGTCAGAGATAGTGACATTCCTATGACAACTTTCAAAACTCGGTATGGTCATTATAAATTTGTAGTTATGTCATTTGCACTAACCAATGCTCTTGCAGCTTTCATGGATTTGATGAACAGGTTGTTCAAGCATTATTTGGACTTGTTCGTTATCATCTTTATTGATGATATCCTCATTTACTCTAGGAATGAGGAAGAACATGTGAATCATTTGAGGGTTGTCCTGCAAACTCTCAAGGATCGCCATTTATTCACTAAATTTAGCAAATGTGAGTTTTGGTTGCAATCTGTTGCTTTCCTCAGTTATATTGTGTCTAACAAAGGGATCCGAGTGGATTCACAGAAAAAAAGCAATGAAACAATGACCCATACCTACCTCTCCTATAGATATCAGAAGTTTCTTAGGTCTAGCAGGTTATTACAGAAGGTTCGTGGAAAGATTTTTATCCATAGCCTCTCCATTGACTAAGTTGACTCATAAAAAGGTTAAGTTTCACTATTTAGATGACTATGAGAAGATCTTCGCATAATTGAAAACTAGGTTGACTACAACTGCCATTTTGACTCTACCAGAGGGTTCAGACGATTATGTGATCTATTGTGATGCATCCAGAGTCGGCCTAGGTTGTGTGTTGATGAAGTGAGGTAATGTTATAACTTATGCTTCTAGACAACTTAAGGTGCATGAGAAGAACTATCCAACTCATGACCTCGAGCTTACAACAGTAGTGTTTGCACTTAAGATTTGTCTAATACTAGATATACTATTCATCCAGGCGCCACTAAGATGTACTGTGATCTGCGGGAAGACTTTTGGTGGAATGGCATGAACAGGGATATATAAGATTTTATGGCTAAGTTCCCAAATTGCCAGCAAGTGAAAGTAGAACATCAGAAACCAGGAGGTATGACTCAAGAGATCGACATTCCTACTTAGAATTGGGAAGTCATCAACATGGACTTTATCATAGGCTTACCTCATACTCGCAGACAAAATGACTCAATTTGGGTGATTGTTGACAGAGTTACTAAGTTTGCATGCTTTTTGGCTGTTAAGACTACAGATTCGATGGAGGACTACGCCAAACTTTATATTAATGAGATAGTCAGGTTGCATGGGTTCCTTTGTCTATCATCTCATATAGAGGTCCTCAGTTTACCTCTCATTTTTGGAAGTCGTTTAAAAAAGGTCTTGGTACTTAAGTTAATCGTAGCACAACATTTCATCCGCAGACAGATGGGTAGGCAGAGCATACCATTTAGACCTTAGATGACATGTTGAGAGCTTGTGTGATCGATTTCAAGGGTAGTGGGGATGATCACCTTCCTCTTAAAGAGTTTTCCTACAATAATAGTTACCATTCCAGTATTCAGATGTCCCCTTATGAGGCATTATATGGGCGTAGATGTAGATCTCTAGTTGGTTGGTTTGAAGTAGCTGAAGCAGCCTTGATAGGACCAGATTCAGTTCAAGATCTTATGGATAAAGTGCAACTCATTAGAGATAGACTTAAGACAGCCCAGAGTCGCTAGAAATCTTATGCAAATGTAAGTAGAAGGGAACTGGAGTTCCAAATTGATGATTGGGTTTTCTTGAAAGTGTCACCTATGAAAGGGGTGATGAGATTTGGCAAGAAAGGGAAGCTCAGTCCTAGATATGTAGGCCCTTACAAGATTCTGAAAAGGATTGGAAAAGTGGCTTATGAGTTAGAGTTGCCAGCAGAACTAGCAGCAGTGCATCCGGTTTTTCACATTTCGTTGTTGAAGAAGTGTGTGGGTGATCCAGCATCCATTGTACCTCTAGAAAGTGTGGTTGTAAAAATTAGTCTCACTTATGAGGATCTGCTAGTTGAAATTCTTGATCATCAAGTTCGAAGGTTGAGAAACAAAGAAGTCGCTTCAGTAAAGGTTTTGTGGAGGAGTCAGTCCGTAGAGGGAGCTACTTGGGAAGCAGAAGCAGCCATGAAGGCCAAGTATCCTCACCTCTTTCCTTCTAATTCCATTCCAACTTGAGGTACTAGTTCCTCTTCAGTTTTTCAGTCATTCATGCGCATATTCAGTCTTAGTATCACGTTCCTTTAGGTTGTACTTGGATTTTCAGCGTATTTGCATGTTCTTGGATCTTAGATCAGTCAGAAATCAGTCTTAGTATTTTTGTGGTAGGGTTGCTGCTCTTTCCCTCCATTTCAGCTAGTTTAGTCTTCCTTCGAGGACGAATGTTCCCAAGGGGGAGATAATGTAACACCCCGTATCTAAAAATAGACCTTAGTGCAGATTTCCAGAAGTTGCAAGTGCAACCTTCGATTGCCACCCATGGACTATAGCGTGACCCATGGCCCGTGCTGGTGGTCCGTGGTTAGCAACTGCAACCCTCCCCAGACTCAGCCTCAGAAAAATTCCTAAGGCATGACCCACAGCCGGACCTACGGTCCGTTGGCTAGACCATGGTCCATTGTCCTAGTTCATGGATCAAGGCCCCAGATGCCAGCCCCAGTCAGGATTGATGGTTCACCAGTATGGACCGTCAGTCGATCGAAGGTCTGTTGGTCCCGTCCGTCGGTGACCCAGACATCAGTTAAGTCAGGAGTCTTTTGGTCTTTTCCTTATGCGTTGGACACCTAAACTATGTCGTTTAACCCCTAAACTATGTGGTTTCAATCAGTTTTAGCCTAGAAACATAACTAGAACTTACCTAAGTCATATCATTCATCAAAACTTAGAAAACTTAGAGCGTAAGAGGAGAAAGAGGTCAAGAACCCTAGTTCAAGAATGCAGCAAGATTCCATCAGTTCCGACCCCGAAATTGAAAGATTTCTTCGTGGAATTCGTCACCATGTATGTGGGATTTTGCTAGTGGGTTCCTTTCGCCCATTAGGTCCATAGAAGTCAGTCAGATTCTTGATTCCGTTATTATTAGTTAGACCTAGGGTTTCTAGAACTTTAGTAAATTATCATGAACTAGTTACTTAATGATCCAAATTAAATTATCATGTTGTTACATCCCGTCTTTCATGAATTTTAGAACCCTAGCTATGTAGTTCTTTAGTTCTTGAATTACCCATGCTAGGTCAGATATTTTAGGTATTTCATATATACATGCCTCTGTTTGTGAATCTGTTAATATCAGTATATAAATTTTGCATTCTCATTTAGCATGTCAGTATTTTGATTTATCCGGTATATTACAAAATTTCAGTCATAACTTGTTAATTACTTAATCAATTGGGAGAAACTTAATACCGAGTTGGACTAGGGTCAGTCACCCTCATAGTCCCAGAACTACGTGCCCCATAGGTAGTAAGTCCCCTTTGTGGGCTTCATTTTAGTGATCACGCCAGCCATGCCTTTATACCCTTGGCAAGGTATATTGGGTCCTCTCGATGGGGCGTATATATCAGACTCTATGTTTAGCTCACGTGGTTTTATGTCGATTATTGGTAGCTCCCACAGTTCAGTCAGACTCTATTGTATTGACCATTTTACCAGTACCATTCAGTATTTAGTCTCAGCATGTTATAAATTTGATCATTGCATTCAGTTATTTCATGTTCAATATTCTCAGTTTAATGTCATGTTTATATCATATCATTGCTCAGTACATGCTTTGGTTCAATTATGATTTTTATTCAGCTTTACTCTATCATGCATGCTTAGTACCTTTCAAGTACTGACGCATACTCTGCGCTACATCTTCTCATGATGTAGGTTCAGGTCCTCAATAGTCAAATTACGCATAGATCGGTTCCTGATCTTCAGTTCAGCAGCATCAGTGGTGAGTCCTCATTCTTTGAGGACTAGTGACATGATTATCTTCTTGCTTTTAGTTTTAGTTTCAATTTTGCTAGATTTAGCTGGAGCATGTCCCAGCTAAATTTAGTCAGTTAGAGGCTACTTTTAGACATTGTTTAGATTCAACTTAGCATTCGAGTTTGATGTTTCATTTGTTATTGAACTCTTAGATTTCTTTATTCAGATTTATTATATGTGTATTTCCCATCATTTCAGATTTATCTCATGATTAGCTTCCGCACAATATTTATTGCTTCAGTTTATTATTAGTATGCTCATGTTATGCCAGTAGGGTTAGCTTGGGGTCACTCGTGATCCTAGGTCTCGTGTTCGCGTCCAGGGGGTAGCCTTGGGGCGTGACAACCCATGAATTTGTTCAATCAAATACACATCTGCCATATCAAAACAAGCACGAACAAAGTTACCAGATGTTTTTGTTGTCCATAAGACCAGATCAATTTTAATAGTCACTGACTTCGACGGCTAAAAGATTATCCAGGAGAGCAATACAAAAAAAACATAAAGGTATTCATACCATAACAACAACTTAACTGTAACAAGCAACAATATAATTGCTAATCACCTGTCAAATTTCAAAATTTGGCCAAACAACAATACTGGAATTCAAACCATAACAGTTAACACCTTAACTAACCCAAAAGAGACAAAAAACCTGAAATAAAAATTGGCCAAACAAATATTCATTCAAAACAAAGCTTTGGTTCAAAATAAAACATAAGCAGTTGTGTATTGTTTGCATCCATAACATAACAACAAAATAAAAATAGTAATGCCATTGTTTGCACTTGCCAGATCATACAAAAACCAACATTTCAGTATCTCAAAAAAAATTAAGAGAAGCTGACACATACTTAATACTTCCAACTACCAAGAGTTTAAATTTGGGATCTTCCATTTGCTTTCTTGGTCTTCAACTTCCCCACCTTCTTCTCTCTTGCCTTTTCCAACTGATTACTAGTCATAGCTTCTTTTCCTTTTCATGTGACTTTAGTGGGTAAGTAAGGCAAGTCTGTAGGCTCACTCACTCCTCTATGATCACCTCTGAAAGTGATCACTCTATTAGCAAATCTTGTTTGTTGGTCCTGCCTCATCTTAAGCCTTGTTAACTCTTCAAATATTGTACGAGGCCTTAAAATAGGATCACTTTAAAGTTCTCTAGTAGGACCAAAGGGTTCATAATGTCTTTGTCTTGGTATAGATATGCACTTTCAAATCCTTCTTGAGTTAGTTGAGGGGCTGAACTATTAACATCAAAACCTTCTTCATCTTGTTTTACTCCTTCAGTTATGCCCCTCTTCCTCTTAAGACTTGAAATACTGCCTTCTTCACTAGCCTAATATATTTTTTAAAAATTCATTAAATTAGTTCATATGAACATTAAATAGCTAACTTTGAAATAAAAAAAATTATTACCGTGCAAGACCTTGCATTGTGAGCTTATGAATAACACTTGCTACATGTTATCTTAGTTTCGTTTCTTGAGTGAGACCACTCTCCAACTCTTTTGATTGCTGGATTTTTTTCCCTATCTCTTTTAAATTTTGTCTTTCCAACTGTTTTCACAAGATAATAATTGTTCACCTCTCACCGGCAACAACTTGGCCTTGTATGTTTTAAGATAGGCTTCTTTAGTGTACCACCAACTTATTTCAACTCGAGGCTCAATATTTTTGTACCGCAATTTCCTTGATGGCATGAGGGAATGAGATGTCAGTCAACTGCCAAGACCTAAAATGAAAGCAATAATTAGTTCGTGTGAATATTACATAATCAAAGTTAAATAATAGTCTAAATTAATATATTTACTTGCAGCTGCATTTCTTCTCCACAATATTTACGATGTGCCTATGTTCACCCTCGGACACTTCAAACCCAAGGTCCCCATTAAACTCAAGCTTGCATAAGTTGGCAATCTTACTCTAGGCAATGAATAATTCCATGCCCTTAGGACTGTTCTTGTAATGAATGTTCCATGTTTCTGCCTCTTTTTCCTTCTTTCTCAACTTGTTCATTATTTTGACTCTAATCTCTTCAAGCATCTTCAAGATAGGCTTGCCTCTAGGTACCAAGATCCAAGAGTTGAAGGACTCGGTGAAATTGTTATTTGCCATCTGAATTTTGCACACAGTATCTAAATATGTCCTGCACCATTTTTGTGGTGGAAACTTGACCAAATCCTTGGAAGCTTCCTCCGACAATGCACCAAGAGCATTCAATTGATCCTTAAAATCTTCTTCATAAGTACACCAAGCAGCCCACCACATAAGTTTCTTCATCTCTCCGACCCAAAATCTCTTCATCTAATTGGCCTCAATATGTCTTACACAATATCCATAAATAATAAGAAGTTCATGTTAGTTAGCAAAACCAAGATAGCACTTAAAAGCATCTTAATAGTACCCGTGGTTTGATAATGGAAGGACATTTTCCACTGCATTCAGTAATCCCTGTACACGTCAAACCAATTAATACTTATTAAAAACTGTATATAATTAAGTTACATAGACACAAATTAATACAAACCTTCTGCATGTCAGACATAATTGTGATGTTATCACCATTCTTCAGATTCAATGACCTCTCCAACAACTGTAAGAACCATGTCGATGTCCTAGTGTTCTCCTTATCCACTACAGCCCATGCCAATGGATAGAAAGAATTATCGCAGTCTTGTGCCATAGCCACCAGTAATTGCCCCTTGCATTGACCCTTTAGAAAGGTCCCATCAAGTCCTATGAATGGTCTTAATCCTTCTTTCCATCCAACCTTCATTGCATTAAAATATATGTACATTCTAAGAAATTTTCTTTTTCCTTGTTCCATTGCATATTTTGATAAGTTGATCACCACATCACTACCATGATTAGTCATTCTAATCTTATTTGCATACACCTCTAATCAGTTGTACTCGTCCAAAAAACTGCCTTGCATTTTCTGAAGGGTCATTCTTTTGGCCCTTTTCAACTTTGAATCAATAGTATTTAAGTTGAAATTATCCTTCAAGTCTTATCACATATCCTTCCACGCATACTTGGGATTGTTCTGAACTTTGCTTTTGAAATAATGGGATAAAGTGTTTGTAGTAGCTCTAGGATTGTGTAATGCCTCTTTGAAATTGTGTTCTTGTTTAAAATTCTTAAGCTTATTTCTTGGACCTTTACTATCAAGTGAAACAAGAATTGCAAATGGACAACCCTCTATGCATCTGTATCTTAGTATTTTTTCATCACTTTTTGCAACTTTCAAAGGTTTTTTAGTCGGCAGGGAGTATAAATTACAAGCTTTTCTAGCATCATCTAAGTTCTTAAAGGTCATACCAAGAAACAGGTCTTTGTACTAACTTAGATTAGCATTGAATTCCTTTTTTTTTTTTGCATCTTCATGAGCTCTAACTCATCAAAGTCATACTCACCATCTAAAGTAGGATTAACCAAACTATCATCACTTTCTGACTCGGCATCAATCCCATACTCACACTGAACATGATATGTTTCATTGTGATTGATAATGTTAGGGGCAAAAACAAATTCTTCATAATCATCAACGACAAATGCATGAACTACCCTAAACTCTTCAGTTAGTAACTCCTAAATCTATCCTAATTCCATTAAAATCTTGAACCAAGAACAAATTTCTAGAAGGTCCTTTCACAAGTACTTGTTTAACTAATACAAAATCCAAGTTATTTTCAAACACCTTTTTTATATCAATCAAGTTTAGGTGATCGGAATTAAAGGCTCTCAGGGAATGAACATACCTCTCATCATATAGTAGATGAGGTTTTTAAGTCCATTTACCTCCATGGTGAAATAAAAGATCAATATTCATATCTTTCATATTGATTTTTCTGCAAAAAATAAAATAAAATAGCAAAACATAAATATATAGGACCCCACATCAATAAACAAAGAACATATAAATAAGAAAAATGCTTCTAACAAGAAGAAAGTTACTTTTATAACATATAAAATCAAAGGAAATGACTTAGCAATAAGAAAACACAACGAAGAAGGATTAAACAATGCTTAGATCGGGATCACACATTCAGATTCAAAAATAAAATCTTAAATTATTTGCAAGTAGCCTAAAAATATGTAAATACCAACATAAAAACAACAAGAAGGGACCACAAAACAGTATAAAAACATATAAAACTTTTAACTCCTCTCGACAGATCAAATCCCAACAGACATGTAAAATTGAAAAGTAGTATTTTATCTCAAATATAAGGAATCATCAGAACTTACAACAATATTTACTAAAGTATTCACAAATCAGTTACATATAAAACCTAACTTCAAAATAAACTATGAAAAACCTTTAAAATCCTACAGAAAGTAAACAAAAAATCAGTTTCATACTAAAATAAAAGAGAATTTACCTTCTAAATCAAGATTCCAAAAGAAAAGATTAGCAGATTCTTCTAGATTGAGATTCTTCAAGGGAAATATGTTCTTCAAAAATTCTTGAATTTAATAGTAAAACGGAATGAGGTGAAAAAGATGATGTTTCCCGCTTAATATTAGTGAGTTGATCCAACAAAAATGGGTTAGGGTTGAATTATTCAATGGGTCAAAAATTTTAGTGGGTATCCTAGTTGGCAAGCCTAGGTGGCAGAATTAGTGCCATGTGGCTTGCCACATCACTTCTGTTAAGTCATAAGGGTAATTGTGGTATCTTAGGATAATATTGGGGGAATGTTTTATCTTAAAATGTAACAGAGGGTATAAGTGGTCTATTTTACATAGTTTAGGAGAAATTTTGACCCTTATTACAAGACTAAAGTTACGAGACTAAAGTTATATAATATAGTACTTCTTTAGTTATGTACTTGACCTATACAAATATTACTTTCAAATTTCGTGAGTGTTAAAGATGTACTAGTAGAACATATATATATATATAATTATGATGCTATATATCCCTATTATTATGAACTAGAATACTTCTTTTTGTTGGTTTCTCATTCGGAATGTCATATATATCTTGAGGTTTGGCTAATTTAAAATCATGATTAATATATCATGCACTTGGTAAGAGCTTTGAATTGTAATGTATGGTATAAAATCAGAATTTGTGGGGTTAAAATAACATATTTTATCTATAGTTGTGTTAAATTTACATAGAAAGGTACTGTTGAAGATTATGAATATCCATTAGAGAAGAAAGTAAAGAAGGGTACTCAAAAATTAGTATCAGTAATCTTTGTAGATTTCAGTTTTGATGGTAGTATAAAATCTTTTGAATTTCAATTCAACGAATTTAGATTTATAAAAGAAAAAAGGATTTTATTTGAGGTTTCCTTTGAATCATCTAGACCACAAGATTTTTGGCTTAAAAAGACCGATCTTTGTTGCATGGAAACAATAATCTGTGCAAGAAAATTAGCTCACAAAACTAGATTCAAGTATTTCAAGAGAGTGGAATTGAAGGTTTAGTTATGATATAAATAATTTATTTGTGTATCACCTCATAGATCTTAACGACATTCTTGATGTGAGATTTTTTGTTTATGCAAGTTAGCAGAACTTTGCAGAGGAGTCAGATTAGCTGAAGATGATGTCGTTGCCGCTGCCACCAATGTTTCTTAATCTTCCCTATGAAAATTGTTTTAGAAAAGTATTGTTGTTCACACTTCTAGATATTTCATTTTTTTTTTAGCTTTTATTTTAGTTTTGCTTTGTTTTATTTATTTTAACGGGTTGGGTCTGTCACGAAACCCACCGGGCCGTGCGGACACCTACTCTAACACCTAAGTAGGAGAACCCTCGATTCCCAATGATTTAAAACATGCGGAAGATTAAAGAAAATGTGAGATAAAAGAAATTCCAAAGATTTATAAACGAAGAGTTTCCAAGACATTTCAAAGTTAGTACTTGTAAGGTAATTAACACCCCAGGGATCTAGTCTAAACAGGCACAAGAGCTTCTAAGATTACAAGATATGAACAAAATAGCAAAGACAACTCCAACCATGCGAAAGGAAAAATAGAAGTTGCTGGAGATTATCTTCGTCTTCACCTAATGAAACATCACCGACCCTGCATCCTTACTATGCCAAAAAGACATAGCAGAAGTAGTATCAGTATAAACCACATGTATTGTCATGACCCAAGCCTACACCTCGGAAGTGACACGGTGTACTTGACCCTGAAGAGGTCTCATACAAGCCTCATAGCATTCTTGAACATAAGAACATAGGAAAATAAGGCGGAATTAAAACTTTTCTTTACAATCGAAATCATTTTTCATAAAAACAAGCGGAAGATTTTCTATACCATGTCTCAAACCATCTAATACTTTGAATACAACTTTGGGACATAGCCCATACAAATGCTCTAGACATAACATAAAAGACATAAGGGGACTAGTAGGATTGTCCTCGAACTATGAGGACTCACCATTACTTCAACTCCAAGCACCTTAGAAACCTATCTTCAATGCATAGGACATTACATCTCCAAACCCTACACTTTGGTAAGAATGAAGAAATATGGGTTAGCACATAAAGTACTAAGTATGGAAGACATGCAAAAACCATGCTTAAAACAGACATTTTCTTTGGAAACCATGCTTTATGCCCTTTTGATAAAAGCTTCATGAACATGAGTATAAGAGGCATAATATCCAAACATAACCAACATACAAGCCATTTATCCACATTAGAACATAGCCAATATATAAGCCACTTATCCGCATTAGCACATAGCCAACATATAAGCCATTTATCCACATTAGAACATAGCCAACATATAATCCATTTGTCCACATTAGAACATAGGCAACATATAAACCATTACCTTTACATTAAGCCTTCACCTCAAGTAACCCTCGTGTTATACCTTGTGCAATGTATTAATAGCGTCCCATACCACCATCCACGCTAAAGTACCATATTAAGGTTACCAAAAGAGAACTTACCATTCAACCTTTCCATCTTCATACAATACTCATACATAAGAGACATAAACATTTCATAAGTGATATCATCACATAAGGGCCATCATCTCGGGCGACTCTAAGTCATACTTGTGCAATGTATAAGTAGCATCCCATACTACTACTCACACTCAGTACTCCTTGAAACCACCATAGACAAGGCACATTCATATTCATTAAGTCATGACAAGGAAGTAACTCATAATACAATCCAAGTAGAGCATATATCATTACATTAAATACATAAGTCAACATTCCCCATTAACTTCATTAAGGACACCTTCATTCATTAAACATTAAACCAACATTCTCCATTAACATCATCATAAAAGCACATTCATTCATTTGAAATTACATCATATAGGAACACACCACAACCTCTCTCAAAGCCTACTTGTGCAATGCATGGATGGCATCCCATACTACCTCCCACACTAAGTAGTGCATTCTTGAGAAGCCATAGTTCATTAACATTCTTTATGGGGGTAAGCCTTAACAAACATAGACCATGAGAGCTAAATCATGGAATCTTGGTGGCACCCTCACCGGATAAGGGATTCGTACTTGCCTAAGGTAGGACCATTGTTTTTAGCTTAAGTGGATCCACTAGCTAGACCTATGTGGGCACATAGTTTATGGGATAGGGAGATTGCTACTAGATGACCCGCCTCAACTCACAGATGAGCATCCATCTCAAGCGATTGATACTGGGTACCCCGCCTCAACTCACAGATGATAACCCATCTCAAGCCATATCCACTCGGTGCTTAGCATTATTCCCCACGGAGTACTTAACATTCGTTATTATGGGATAAAATATTGTTGCTAGATACTCCGCCTCAACTCTCGGATGAGCATCCATCTCAAACCCAACATTCATTCATTAGATAGCTTGAATCCTTCACACTATGAACAAGACTCCACAAGATGTGGTTTAAGAAATCCTAAAACCATTCCAAAACTTTGTGCTTTGATACCATGTTTGTCACGACCCAAGCCTACACCCAGGAAGTGACACGGCGTACTCGACTCCGAAGGGGTCTCATACAAGCCTCGTAGCATTCTTGAACATAAGAACATAGGAAAATAAGGCGGAATTAAAACTTTTCTTTACAATCGAAATCATTTTTCATAAAACAAGCAGAAGACTTTCTATACCATGTCTCAAACAATCTAATACTTTGAATACAACATTGGGACATAGCCCATACAAATGCTCTAGACATAACATAAAAGACATAAGGGGACTAGTAGGATTGTCCTCGAACTATGAGGACTCACCATTACTTCAACTCCAAGCACCTTAGAAACCTATCTTCAATGCATAGGACATTACATCTCCAAACCCTACACTTTGGTAAGAATGAAGAAATATGGGTTAGCACATAAAGTACTAAGTATGGAAGACATGCAAAAACCATGCTTAAAACAGACATTTTCTTTGGAAACCATGCTTTATGCCCTTTTGATAAAAGCTTCATGAACATGAGTATAAGAGGCATAATATCCAAACATAAC
>JAJOOS010003504.1:0-41421 GCA_029582725.1 Solanum chiquidenum | reverse complement strand
CAAGTATTTGTTTATATAGACCCACTAATTGATGAGTTAAGTTGCCAGCTAAGATTCTAACTAACTAACTTGAAATATAACAAACTAACATCAGCTAATTAACTATTTAACCAACTATTAATTAACTGAATAAAGGAAAATATCTTCACAGTGTTGTTGTGCATTTCGTCAATTCCTCAACACTATTATTCCCATACACTGTACTATTAATTTTTTTTTTGTATATACATAATGAGTCATATGATTGTATATCTATATGTACGTTTAATATTATATAGTAGAAAATAAGACATTTTTCAAAGAAAATAAATACTATACTAATATATATAACAAGACATATATTTTAACATGTAGGAAGATCCCTACCCCAGCTAGCTATTGATTGTGCCTATTTTTCTCAATATTTTTTAATAAAAGAAGGGATGATGCAGATTACAGGGTGTATGGTATAATTAAAGAGAATTAAATATAAGTATAATTTACATAAATTTTATAGTGTTAAGAGCTAATTATATTATTTTTTTTTTTTTTTAAATTACAAAATTCTTTTTAAAAATTCTGGATATATCACTGGACTTTCGGATACATCAGCAGACATTCAATACATAGGAAAAGAATGTATCAGAGAGGGGATAAGAGATCTAGATACGTAGGGGAGGGGTGTATCAGAGAAAGGAAAGATGTAAGCGAGAGGGAATGAATGCATTAGAGAGGGGAGAGATGTATTTGAGAGGGAGATAGGGATGTATCAACAAGAGGGAGTGATGTATCCGAAAGCGAATTTTTGAATTTCTTTTTAAATGATAGGAAATTCTAGAGATTATGGTAAAATATGATGTGTATTTAGGTAATGTTTCCTAAATAAAATAATACATGTTACTTCTGTTGTTTTCATATTATGTGGCACCGATAGATTAATTTAAAAAATTAGTCGATTTTTTTATATGTTTTTTATAAATATTTATGTCGTCAGTTATCATGATTATTATTTGTTACGCAATTTTTAGATATATAAAATAACTAAAAAATAAGACAATCAAATTAAAACGAAAGTACCATAAAAAATTAGAAAAATATCCTCAAAGTGCTCAAGTAGACATGTTGACCTGTTGCATGCTTGACCACTTTGAAACTCCCTCTTATAGTATAGTATAATATAATAATTTGAAAATATATACATTAGTATTATTTAAAAATTATGTAAGAAATACTATAAATTATAATAATTAATAACTAAAAATATTTAATAATATTAAAATTTAATTAACACTCTAAATTTATTTATGTTACATAAATTGAGATAAAAAATAATAAATATTAAACTCGTACTAATAGGGACACATATGTCCAGTTTTTAACATAAAGTCCAACTAAAATAAAACGTGAGGAGTATTTGTCAAAAGTCAAAATTGGAGGTTACAATATATGGGTTATGGTTGGACTGCACCGTATACACAAACGCATGCTAATTTGGGCTAATATATATATATATATATATATATAATTGCCGTCCAACAATAGTTATCCATTATTAACTTGACACAAAAATTAAGAAGTAATAACTCTTCAAATTTACGCTAAAATTCTTGTTTGGTGTTAGAAATTCGAAGTTGATAGTTTTCATATGTTTTACTTTGATATTATTTTCACTTGAGTTGAATACAACTTATATACACTAGCAACAATAGTAGCATATGTATCCGATATATTATTAGAAGTTAAATTTAGTGAAGGTGGAATATACACAGATTTTATCTCTATCTTTGTGAGGATAAAAAAGTTGTTCACAAAAAATTCTTTTCTCAAAAGAAGTTAACTTATATATACGAAAATGGTAAAATAAATAAATTACACTATTAAATCATTAATTTGATTATAATTACATTTAACTAACCATAATAAGTGGAATTAGCATATAACCTTAAAGGCAAGTATCTTTCTTTAGCAAGTTAAATTGCACTATTAGTACAAGAGTTCCCAAATGTTATAGGACTAGGCTCCCCTCCAGTACAATGAGTATCCAGTTTGTCCAGTGGGTCTTTAATCTACTGACATCTGTCATTTAATAATCTAAAGGTCAATAATTAGTTAATCAAATTAACCTCTTAAATCATGGTTAAATCATGGCAACAAATTTGTACAACAATTGTTGATATTAGGCAATATACATAGAAGCTTTCTCTATTGAACAAATATCATCCCTGGTAAGAAAATCTTTTTCCCAGCGAAAGAAAAATCCTGCACCAAATTTTTTGGATCTGTGTAATTAGCAGAAATTTTTCAGCCGCATTCTCAGATTCATTTACTATGTTGAGAAATTGATAGTAAGCCAAAAAGTTTTAGTAAACTTAACCATGATTTAAGAGGTTATTTTGATCGCATTATTTTTGACCTTCAGATCATTATGGGACAGATGTCGGTAGCTGGAAGCTCCACTGGACAAACTAGATACTTCTTCTACTGGAGGGGGGAGCCGAGTTCAATGTTATAGGGTAAGTTAAATATCATGTTTAGAAATAAATTAAAAGTAATAAATTAGAAAGTCAAAAGTTATAAGCCCATTTAAGTCGTCTTTATATCTTTTTCCACTAAGGATTAAAAAAGTTAGCATCCAATTTATCAATCACTAAATTCCACAACGCACCAGCAACTTGCACAACACTGATCAATATGCCCAAACACCCAAGAAACATGTTGAGGCAATACATTAAGCTGTTTCTTTGAGGTTTCTTGATGGAAATCCACATGAAGCAAGGATAAACCAGAGACAATGGCAACGCAATCCCTCCCACAAACGCGGCTAGGCTTCCCAAGAATGGGAATGCCACGGATATAAAATATGTCAATCCACCGAAGAAGAGCTTGATGCATGATCGAACCCACCTTGGGCACACCTTAAGGTGTCTACTTACGTATATTCTTTCCAAGTTGTCGAAGACGGGCATGGCGTAAATTTGAAATGAGCATAAACATTGAATCACTATCATCATGTATATTGTGCCTATTAACCATTTTGGTGTACTCTCTTGGTGGTACTTAGCAATTGCACCCATAATTCCATTTGCCGGCATCTGTCAATTAAATAACCTTTTCAGATATCATACTACAAACAAATTATACGAAATAATAATTAGTCATAAAAATCGAATACAATAATTAAAGCAGAGCAGTAAAAATATTTTACCATATTTCCATAAGCCCAATATCCTCCAATTGCCAAGGGAAATACACACATTGCGACAAAAGAGTAAGATGCTATCACTCCTCTCCACATTCTTGTCTTTGTAGTATGTTTTGGATTTGTAGGTAATGTCCCCTGCATAAATTTACATGCAAACTTTGTCAAAAATGCAATTATAAAGACAGATTCAGAATTGAATTTGATAGATTCAATCTTTAAAATCGATAACACTAAACTTAACATAATCAAAACCATCAACTAGTTTTCATGTACATGTTAACAATGTCCAAATTAATATTGATTTCGATTGATAACAACATTAATTACCTGTATTTCCAAAACAAGATTGTGACCTCGAAAAGCAATGGCAACGATAGCAACACCATTTAGGACAGCGCGAAATTGAGCCATAGTTGTTGTTACATTATCCGATGGATTATAAGTGACTCCATTAGGCCTGCCTTTGACAATGGAAAGTGCCCAAAGCATAGTGAAATAGGTCACACCCAAGATTGAACCAACAAAGGAGACCCAAGCCAAGGAGTTCAAATTGGGGAAAAATTGGGCAATTAAAATGGCAAGACACACAAACACTAAGAACCATTGAGCTCCACTTAGTGATTTGTGAAGACAATGTTGATCATTTTCACATATGGTATTGTAGAAAAGTTGTAGGGTACGTCCCCCTGCTATAATAGACATGACACAAGTGCCCCCTGATAGGTACATTGTTGGGAAGATGGAAAGGCACTTTCCCAATTTTTCTCCTGAAATAATTATACATTCTATTAGTTTCAAAAAGTGGACATGTATCTGTTAGACATAAGAATCGTGAAATTTAAATATCATTGACGTGATTTTATAGCTATATGAATACCAAGGACACACGTTATATTTAGAAACACAAGTTTCAATTATTTTTTTTAATATTTTTTAAATTTCATGTTCAGTCAAAATAAGTTCTTCGTTTGAACTTTGAAGTAATTACCGAAAGCTACAATGGCGAGTTGAAGGTATCTGCTGTAACGAGTTTCATTGACCGTTTCATGAAGATGAACTAAGAGCCACATCGTGTAGAGCCGCCATGCAAAAATCACAGTGAGAACTACTATTCCCCATGACCTGCACCAATTAATAAAAAAATTGTATATATATAATGAGTTAGATGCATTGAGTAAATTCAATTTATACTATTAATTTACAGGTTTGTTTTCACATAACACCTATAATATGTACGTTTAATAATATATATTATAGTATATTATATTATATAGTAGAAAATAAGGCAATAATTGTGTACGGATCCTTCTGCCCATACACAATTATTTCCTTTCTACCCATAGTGGCTCTTTTTCTACGAAAGGGCCACTGATGATTAAAGTCTAGCTAGACATTACTTCATTACTTCAAACATATTTTCTTATTAATTTATTCTAAAGAGAATGACATAATTAATTTTACGTGTAATTATTTTTTTAATAAACACATAAATATTATGACATGCATATTTAAGGTTATAAGTTAAATAATTCATAGTAATACGAAAGCTAAGTTTCAACTTTAAAATAAATAAATTTCATGTTAATTTAAACTGTCATGTCATGTGAGTATACATATTATCGTGCCTTATTTGAATTATTCCATTTGTGACATTTTTTATTTCTTTGCAGAAAAATCTCCTAGACCAAAAGTACACATCAAACGTAGTGGCAAACAATGGGAAAAGAAAATCTTTTACGTATGTAGATTCCTCCACAATTTTAATTAACTTTTTTACTTACATCACACCAAAAGCATGAAAAAAGGAAATTAATTAAAGATACAGAAATATTGCAATTTCTTTAAACAGAAGACTTACTTTATAGGGTCATCAACAGATTAAAATTACAAGCTGTCTACTCTTGGATTACTTTTCCTTTAAGGGTTGTTAAATTTATTACTCCTCCGTTTTTATTTCATTTTACTTGATTCTTATATCAAAAATATTTGTTCTATCTATCATGTAGTATTACTTTTACTTTTAAATAATTTCAATTGGTTGTTGTGATAAAAAATTTCTTACACGTAAATGTAGGATTAACTGAATCATAGATCAGCAAGAACTAGATATAGCACGCAACAAGTAAAAGACATTAACATGTATCTTTAATTTCATACTTATTACAAAATTCTAAAGTTATTTTTAATTACATAAATTTCGAACCCAGTAGAATTAAAACCAAAAAATCATTCCTTTTGTTCACTTTTCTAAGAAAAATAAATTATTTTTTTTATATTTAATCCTTAGCATTAATCACTTTTTTTATGACAAAGAAATCCATAGCCGCTACCCTGCACAGAGTAAAACCCTCACTTCTATGCAATAGCTCGCAAATCACACAAGAAAGGTAACCCGTACTAGGCAAGCCTAATGCGACGAGCTCGACCCAAAAGACAAATCCCTTTTTTTTCGTTGGCAAGGGATTTCGAACTTGAGACCTCCAACATGGAAGTCTCAAGCCCAAATCACTTGACCACCCCGAAAGGTTAGCATTAATCACCTATTCCTCAATTCATTTTTCAAAGCCTAATACTAAACATCAATTAAATGTAGTATGTCAATTACTCCCTCAGCCCCTATATACTTATCAAATTTTGACTTAACACATCTATTAAGAAACAATGACTATCATTCTACCCCTTTTAATTGATAGGATCCCAAACATATTATTCACTGCATTTTTTCAAAAATATTAGCTCAATATCAATAAATTATGGATACTATAGAAAAAAATTGTCATAAAATATAAAGTAAATTAAAAATATTTAATAAATAAAAAAATGGAAGAAGTATCATTTTTTTTAATGACTATGCGTTTATGTCAAATTCAAACGTGATAAATAAAAATGAACAGAGAGACAAAACATATGTACCATCCGAGTGAGGTGAAAGCAAAGGGAAGAACAAGCGCCGGAGTTCCAATACCGGAAGACAAGAGATGAAACGCTGCCGTATAAGCATTCCCCTTTCTGGATTCCGTTATTGGCAACAAACTCTCTATTTCTTTCACAACATCCGTATCCTTCTTCTCATCGACGATGACATCGTCAACCGGTGAAAAATCTGTTCCTTTTGAGTGAAGAGTATCGTCATCGTCATTAATGGGTATAATTTTGAATGAAGAGAAAGATCTCTCTATACGACGCCGTTCGGATACCTCGACATCTCCCATTGCGCCTTTGTAAATATGAGAAATAGGTTTGTTTCAATTGTGAATATATGTGAGAAATATGTTAGACTGGGTTGTTGTGTTACTCCTATTATATATAGTGAGTTAGGACGTAATTGATGACTATAGTATATGACGTAAATAAATAATGATAATGTGACTTCCCTACTTACCTTCCTTTTAAAATATACTACTTAATAATAAGGGCAAAAAGGGCAAATATATTCCTCTATTATTTCTCAATTTTGCAATTTAAAATAGACTTATCTTTATTTAAAAAGTGGGGTATATGGTGTATTATACCTTTGTCGTTTTTTATTAAATAGTGTAGATTTATCATTTATAGTTAACAAATTAAAGGAAAAAAAATACTTACATTTTAATAGGGGTTATTGTAACCCATAGCAAATAGTTTCCATTTGCCTCTCTACCTGAATTTCTTGTTGTCAATCTCTTCCTCGCCTTTTTCACTTTATACAAATACGAATGTATACAGTGTTTGTGTTTGTATAAAATGAGAGAAAACTATATATATACATATCTTTTCGTTTGCCTCTCTCCCCAGAGAATCTCGCTCACCACTCTCACTTTTATACAAACACAAATGTATAAATTGCGTTTGTGTTTGTATAAAGCGAGAGAATTGTATATACAAATACATATATTTTCGTCCTATACACTTATAATTAGACAAATACAGATCTTTTCCTACCTAGTTTTCTTTTGTCTTTCTCTCTTTCTCGCTTTATACAAACACAAATTATACAATTGATTCTTTTGTTTATGTATACTGAAATATGCATATTAATAGCCATAGCAAATATAAAGTTTGCTATAGAGCGCAATTATACAAACTATAGCTATACCATACAAATATAATTTTTATATTTGCTAAACCTAAAATTTACTCCAAAAAGATTACCTCATTCATTTTTTAAGCACCTAAATCCGAGCCAATTAAAAATAATGACTATTCATTTATTCAAACTTGATCCAAGCCCATTTTATGACTGATTACAAGAAAAAATGATTATATTTTTTTCATTTAGATCGGGTCTAGAAATGTAAAAAAAGGGGTGCGGTAATTTTTTAAAGTCGCATGACATTTTTTCAATTAAGTACATATAGATATTTTAACGAAAAGGATAAATATGTACCATTTGTTAGACTATGGGTATATATGCATCACTTCTTTCTAATTAATAGAATTTTAATTAGCAGTAAAATACACTTCTAATTAAAATTCTTTTAAAGAATGTGTCAAATCATAAAAAATGTCTGAAAGAAAAAGATGGAAGTACTATTTGTGGTCTCAAAATTAGAAAATAAAAGGGCGAAACAATACAAATTTCACTAGTTTAAGTAGTAATTATGTTCGAACATGTAGTTTAACAAATTACATACCTTTTGTACCACTTTTTTGTTCGTCAAAATACATGTATTTAAGGGCCCAGATACATGTATCTCTGATACATGCGAGTCAAATTAATTTATTTCATATATAATGTATTCAAACTTTATTTACATGTATTTGAGATATATTCATTAGAACTCAGACAAATAAAAAGAAGAATATTTTACCTTAAAGTCATGGGTGATAATATTATTAACGGAGAGGGCTTAAAATGCCTCTCAACTATTTGAATTGGTACAAAACTATCATCCATCCACGTTTTAATTCAAAAATACCCTCGATATTAACTCTTTAATTAACTCATATTTGACATTATATTTTTTTATATACCCCCTAAAGTAAAATCATTTGATACTTATTTATTATATTGTCTAATCTGATTAGTCCAAATTTAAATCCTTCTCAAATAAATAATCAAAACCACATAAGTCGGTGGCAAAGACGAAGGCAGAATTAGGAGTTTGGGTGTTCTAAATTTAAAAAAAGAGAAACTTATTTGTTGATAGTGAGGTTCAAACTCACATCTCTAGCGTGGAGAGCATTTCCGCATCCCCTTCCTTCCCACTTAGCCATCAATTAGTTTTATTAGGGATTCACAAGTTAATATACATTTCTATTTATTTAATTATCTAATATAATTATAGAATCTACATAAAAGCTACTGAGTTTGTTCAAACCCAGAAACTCCCCTTAACTACGACATTGATCGATGAAACTTGAATCCACCGATTACCCTCAACTGATTGTACAATTAATATGCCAAAGTGATAAAATAAATTGTCAAAATAAAAGTGTCTCTACCATGAGAACTCCTGCAATCTGTACAAAATATGTTAGTAAGAAAGAACAAAAATAAAGAAAAGCCAAAACCAGAAACAAACCTGGTTTGTGGCATCTTTTAATATTCCAACTTGTAGATTCACGTATGGATCAACACTTAATTTCTCTTGTTTCACATTATTGAATTTAGTGACTCGTGTTGTAAAATTAAGCATAGAATAATATAACTATAAAAAAGAAGACAAGATAAGTAGATGAAGGAGAAATTTTTTCTTCTATTCAAGTGTTTTTTACAATAGTAAATGATATATCTATTTATAGGTTGAGTAATCACCTGAAAGAACCAGGATTAGGTGCATATCTATTACTCCCTCTGTCCCTAATTACTTTTCCACTTTTCTTTTTATAGTTGTCCCTATTTACTTGTCTATTTTCACAAATCAATAAAGGACCAAAAAAAAAATTCTATTATACCCTCAATTAATTACTTTGAAAAAGGTAGAACTTTTTGAAAATATTAAATTTTTAATTCATCCACTTCATAATTAATAGGGGTAAAATGGTAAACTCACTATGTCAATAATTATTTTCTTAATAGGTGTGTCAATTCAAAAGTAAACAAGTAATTAGGGATAGAGGGAGTACATTATTAAGTACTACTAATTAAATATGCAATAATGAAACACTAGAATAAAAATCCACTAGAAAATATTAATAAAAGGAAAAGTATTTTTAAAAAAAGGGAAATTTAAAAAATTCCACGAACAGTCGAACACTACATTATATGCTTAATTCATTAGATGCCTTTACGTAGGTGCTCACGCCACTATGTGAAATAAGCCATGATTCTTTTACAACAATAAATAAAAACAAATTATTTCCATTTTTTATTATTAATGCTAATTGCTAATAAACAAAGCTATAATAATATGTAGAATCAAAGAAAGGTAAGGGTATCCGCGTGTGCCATATTAAATTAAATTATTGACTCGATTTGTTTAAGGTAGTATCTTCTAGTACAAAAAACCATCCTTGTATATAAATGATAATTTTCATTGCACCTTTCATAAACTAGTCGAAAATTGCTTCCCTGTTTTATTTATTATTCCTCATTCTTCGGAAGTTATTTTCTCTTTTCTTTAGACAATGTTTAATAGCGAAGTCAGAAATTTACAAAAAGTATTTTTTATGCCAAAGGGATTTTTAACTCAAATGGACCTCCTCGCACCTCTTTGCCTCCGCCCTTGCCGATGTTTATATCAAATCAAGCAATTTAATCAGAATAATTAAAATCAAAATTAAGAAAATATAGAATACCAAGTAAGTTTTTACTAGATGTACTATAGTAATAAAGTAGGTAGCTCTAATTTGATGGGGATCGAAAAGAGCCAAGGGGCATGTATTAAGCATAAATAGTCCTTTAACATGATCATAATGAACCACGTCATCCCACATTAACAAGACTAAAGTCATTAGTTAGCTCCACTAATAATATTTTTTCTTTCTCGTTTTCTTTATGAAAAATGTGTGCCTTTGGTAGATCTCTTTCGAGTTTAGATAATTAAGTTATATTGAGACTATCTCTAAGTTTTTGTATTATAATCAAACTTATGTTTACGAGACTATCTAAATTTCAATACAGTGTGAGAATAAAGTTTTACATTAATAATTTTTAAAAATTTAAGCTACTTGTAAGGCACTAGACAATATGTATGAAATTCTTAATGGTATGAGATCTTTATGGTAAATATCGTATTATTTTAGTCCAAGTTGGATAGTGTCATATCATGTTAAGAGTATTTTTGAGTTGTTTTAGCCAAACAATTAGTATCAAAGTCAATGGTTCGAAGAGACGAATATTGAGAAATATATATATATAGCATGTAGGGCCGGCTTAGTGCCTTTGCCTGTCTACCGGCCAATTTGTTACGTTTATCTTATCTGTAACGTTACAAACACATACAAAAGGAAGCCAATGGACTTTGTCACTATCATCGATATCGATCTCATCAAGAAGACAAATCGTTAAATATTTGATCAAATAGGATTATCTCATTCCTATATGAATATATAGAATCTATCACTAAAATAACCTAGAAGGGATAAGGCTAATTAGGCAAAATGTTTTTTTCATGAGATGGGGAATGAAAATTAGTTTCCCCGCATGAAATTTTTGAACAAGTGATATATTGTCTGATAATAATGTAACATCTCATACTTCGAAAAAGTCAACTAGAGATTCGTACAAGTAAAATTTAAATTTTGAGTTTTCAGTCAACTTTAAACAACCATAACTTTCAGTATATAATGATTTATGTGACCCATGAGGTATCAAATTGAATGCCTTCGAGTCCTCTTTCCAACGCGGCTGAGTTTGTTGAATTCCAAGTTTAGATGAAGGAGTTTTTGCCCGTTTGAGTGCAGCCTCTCTACTTAAGACATTTCATCCATTTTAAGGAGGGGTATTTTGGTCTTTTCCTTACCCCACTAGCCTAGCACATTTTTTCCCCACCCAATTAGGGGTCTAAACTGATTGATATCAGTTTTAATTCATTCTTAAACGCTTAGGGTTGAGAGAAGGATTTCAAGAGGAGAAAAAGAAGAAGGTTTCAAGCGTTCATTCAAGATTTGTGGATTTTTGCCAAGAACTTAGTTCTTTCGAGGTATGTAAGCTTTCATAGTGTTGGGTTTGTTCGCCCTCACGCCAATCATGTTATTTTCACTCATAAATTCATTTTTGAAGTGGATGAATTGATTTCTTGAGGTTTTAGCTTCATTCCTTAACAATGGAGTCTTGTTGAGTTCTTGAGGTGAGGGTTTTACGAATGAGTGTTGTTTTTGATAGAATTTGAGTGGGTTTTCGTTGATTTTGTTTTGGGTTTGTGAATCAAAGGAGGTTTGGAAGAGATCATTCGATTCTAGACGAGTTAGGCCTTCAAATTGAGCAAAGAAATTCGTCAAATTTCTGGGCAGGGGCATGGGGCGATGCGCCACCACTGCACCAGAACTACTGCCCAGTAGTTTTGGGCCTGGCGCGGTGCGCCACTCAGTGCACCCCAAACACTGGTCAGTAGTTTAGGGGTTGAAGCCGTCCCACTCAGTGCGCCAGGTCATTTACCCTTCCGTCCTTCCCGTGTATGTTCCCTTGAATCGTACCTATGTTCTCTCCTTGATATCCACACTTAAAATCTTCATTAATCCTTGAGAGATCATGCATATTATAATTACATCTCTTGATTTACATTTCAAATTAAAGTAAAGTTAAGAGGAAAGTTCAAGAAGTCCTTTTTGAGTCGTTTTGAGAAGTCTTTTACAATCTTCTAGCCCTTGAATTGAGACTTGAGTAAATTAGTATGAGAATGAGGAGAGTTGAGTTCATATTTCAAAATGAGCATAAGGGAGCTAAGTATTCCCAAGTATGTAATACTTTTACATTTAAAATAGAGAAACACCGAAATCTAAATAAATATTATGATGAGTCTTGAGCATTACCACTTTTAAGAGGGTCTTTTGAGTAATTATCTCAAATTGAGGAAGAGTAATGTTTTAAAATATTTGAGCATGAGTTATATATTATTGGGAGTAGTATTGAACACCAATATGAGGATGAGTTCAGACAACTCACATTCCTCATAAACCATGTAGCCAACATGGGTAAAGGATCATACTTTTTAGATGATTTCTTATTACTTTTAAGCATAGCTTAGTGGATCCACTTAGCTGAAGAGTTCTATACTTTAGCAAGGTATATGACAGTTCTGGTATCATGGGCAGGACGTTGTGTAATCACGTAGCTCATAGTGATAGTTGTCGGTTAGAGAATCTCCCAAATAAGAGTAAGAGAGTTTATTATGGTATTTTTATACATTTTGAGTTATTACCTACGGTTTAAAAAGTTTTATAGATATTGCATCTTTTATTATTGTTTTCATATTGAGTCGAGTTGAGGTGAGTATGATTTCCTCTTTCTATCAGTTCAGCTATGTATCCATATGTTCAGTTTTCCCCTTACATGCACGTACATTTAATGTATTGACGTCATTCGACCTACATCTTTTCATGATGCAAATATAGGTGTTCAGGGTCATCAACGGGAGCTTCGTTGATACCACTTGCATTTCCAATTAGCTTTAGTGAGCCTCCTTGCTTCCGGAGGGTTCTACATTTAAATTTCAGTACTGTTAGGATGTCGTGGGTCTTGTCCCGACTTCCATCATAGTATTTAGAGGCTTCATAGACAGTAGTAGTTGAGGAGTCTTTTCTCATTTCCCTTGTTGATGTTCCTTTGAGGCTTTGAGTTAATTACTTATGCTTGATTAAGTATTTTCAGACATTTATTGAGTTAAACTGTTTTGAGACTATATGAGTTAAGTTTGGTATCTGGAATCTCCATTTTTCTTGAGTAAGTCTTCCGCTGAGTAATTGAGTCAGGCCAAGGGTTTGCTTGGGGACCAATGGTTCTCGAATGCCGGTCACGTCCAAGGTGTAGGCTCGGGGCGTGACAAATAAGTAAGGAATACATATTCATCTTTCTCCTTAACATGATGAATTTGAATCCATAATTTATTAGATGCTTTTTATGATCAATATCATACTAATTAAGTGTCATAAGTAATTGCTCGAATTTCGTCAGTTATTTGATAACCATAGTTATTTTTGATAAATGTACATTATATGTCATATTTGATAGAAATTGATGAATCTTCTGAAGGTGGAGAACTGAATCAAGTAAGCTACTTATAATATTAAATATCTTTAATAGTATGAGGTATTTTGAAGAGACAAAATAAATGTGAGTTAATCTAAAATAAACACTATCACATTTTATTAAGAATATATATTGATCGTTTTAACCTAACACTAAATAGTGAAATATATGATGTGTATTCCACTTCTTCGTTGCTTTTTCCCATCATACGCACCAATTCATGTGTATAAGTTTTTTTTATTAATAAGAAGCATACAAATTAAATTTCTTTTCAAGGAAAAGTGCATTCCATTTCAAGTAAAGTTAAGTGTCTTAGCTTGAATTTTATTCTGTAAACGTTTTTCTAAGAATAAAACAAAACTTTTAATTAAAATATTTCTTCACAATCTTAAATTCTACCCCTAATTAACTGAGGTCCCGTAAATAGGCACTATGAAACATATAAATAATTATTATTGGAGACAAAAAGAATAAGTATATCGTATCATTTCATATCATTGCCAATAAAATTGATTTCCACATGGATCTATTGACATATTATATATTTTTAGAATATAATTGAGAGTTGAGGAATCAAAGTAGAAATTCCCAAGTGAGTGTTGATCCAAATTAATAATTATTTTTCACGTAATTATAGTTAGAGGAAATTAAGTTTTCAAAAGCTACACATTTAGGACCTAAAATTACGCAAGTAGAACTTTTTTTTTTAATAAAGACCTAAGGTTAAAAGGTAGTCAAATTAGAAACACATTTATGTACCCTTTTGACTTTGTTGCCAAATTTTTACTGTTATATTTTTGGCTTTACACATAAACATGTCCTTTAACATGACTTCAGTTGGCGTCTATGTCCTCCAATTTTGAGTATGCACAACTAGGACATTTAAATTTATATAAAATTGAATAAATAGACACATCCGTCCTACATGGCGTTCTACACGACAATTTTATATTCTACGTGGTGTCCTACATGTATCATACCGCATATGACGTATGTGTCTACTTGTTCAATTTTATACAAGTTTAAGTGTCTACTTGTGCACATCCAAAGTTGGAAGACTTAGATACCAACTACCAAATTAAAGAGCTTATTTATGTATTATGCCTATATATTTAGGTATGTTCTCCAACTCTTTTGTCATCGCCGAGAACATCATATTTCTTCTATTTCATGCTTCAAATTCTTGTTTGGAGTTAGAAATTCGAAGTTGATAGTTCTTATTTTACTTCGATACTATTTTTACTTAAGTTGAATATAACTTATATACACTAACAACAACAAAAGCACACGTACCCACTATCTAATATAATTTCACAAGTAAAATTTAAGGAAAGTAGGTTGTAGAAGATTTTTATCTCTATCTTTTTAGGGTAAAAAAAGTATTTTCGATAAATCTCAGCCCAAAAAAAAAAATGCTATCAAATCATTGACTTGATTGTAATTACTTTTAACTAACCACAATTAGTGGAATTAGCATATAACCTTAAAGGTAAGACAAATATCTTTCTATATTAAGTTAAATTCCACTATTAGTAGGAGAATTTCCCAAATACTATTAGTGTAATTTAAGAGTCTGTTTGGAAAAACTTATTTAAGTGCTTCTAATCCAAATTAGTTTTAATGGAGAAGGGCCTAAAATATCTTTCAAGTACAGAAAATGGAATAAAAATATCCTCCTTCCATCTTTGGGCTTCAAAATACCATTTCATCCACTTAACAGATTCTTTAAGATTAATAATTAATCCTTTCATTAATGACGTGATAACCCTTAATTGACTGAAATTTAAATAAATCAAAAATAATAATTTCTCCTAATTAAACCAAGATCCGACTAAATTCTACCCGACCCACTTAAAATTCTACTGACCCATATCTAGGGATGTGTATCGGTCGGTTCGGTTCAGTTTTAATATTATCGGTTCGGTTTATCAGTTTTTGGTTTTTAAATATGCTAAACCGATAACCAAATCAATAAGATATTTGTTATCGGTTTTCGGTTTATCGGTTTTGGTCTTTAACGGTTCGGTTTTTGGTTTATCGGTTTTGGTCTTTAATGGTTCGATTTTCGGATTAACCAATAAGAAAATCTTTCAAAATAAATATATGACTTGTCCAATAATTTAACGCGAAATAAAAAAGAGAGAAATCTAATAACTCATTGAGTGCAAAAATTCTTCTTAGTGTAGTAAAAGTATAGCAAATACTCACAATTCACAACCCTAGTCATTGCCTAACCCTTGCCGTCATCATGATACCAACTTGTCACGACCCGATTCCTCGAGCCGTGATGGCACCTACTATATCCCACCAGTAGGTAAGTCAACCCGAAACCCAGAACAACTAGTAGTGGGTAAAAGGGCAGAAACTAAACAAGAGTAGGCAAAATTTAAGATAGCAATATAAACAGGCAGAAGCAAACCAAAACATATATATACAAATAAAGATCCCTTCCAGAACCTGGAAGTCACTAGTGCAGAGCTACTAACAAAACAAGTATAAGTCCCAAAAGTGGACCACATAAATTGAACTGTCTCGAAAGGCAAAAGACAAGTCTATATATACAGGTGGAGACTGAAATAGTACAAAACACCGTGTGCTCACCCCTGTCTCCGGATCAGACTGCTCCAAGCTCGATATCAACGCTGACCACTAGTGCTCGGACCTGCATCACGAAAGCAGATGTAGAGTGTAGCATGAGTACCAAAATAACAGGTACCCAGTAGGCATCATAGGCCGACTGCGCTTGAAAATTAAAGGTAATATGAAAAGAAGGAATATCACAAATAGGGACCAAGAATGGAAGTCTAAGTAAATAATGGAATGCACACGAGTGTAGAATGACTAACTAAAGTAATCTATAAGCTAACTACACCTAACTGGACCCCCATAAGAACAAAAGGTACACTCGTGCACAAGTTTAAATAAAAAACCGAACGGATCCCCATAATCCCGACGAGTACACGAAATAACTATAACTAAAGAGAACTGTATCTGAGAACTCAAGACCGGAGAACATCGAACCAGAACCTCAACCCCAATTAGTAAAATATGATAGTACGGAGGCCGGAGACCTCGAACCGAATGCTCACCAGAAGTACCCAAGTAACCAATCACAAGTAACAAGTAACTGATGCCAGACCTCTAACCGGATGCTCTCCAAAAGTACCCAAGTAACCAGCCACAAGTATCAAGTAACTGAGGTTGGATCTCTAACCAGATGCTCTCCAGAAGTACCCAAGTAGCCAATCACAAGTATCAAGTAATTGAGGCCGAACCTCTAACTGGATGCTCTCCAGAAGTACCCAAGTAACCAATCGCAAGTATCAAGTAACTGAGGTTGGACCTCTAATCAGATGCTCTCCAGAAGTACCTAAGTAACTAATCACAAGTATCAAGTAACTGAGGCCGGACCTTAAACCGGATGCTCTTCAAAAATAATAATGAGGTCGAGGCCGGAGCTTGGATCTGGATGCCCGACAAAAGGTGCCAATGTAGCTGCTGAAAGAGTTCTAATCGATCCATAATCATAAATGTCCGTGGAACGCCGTCCACACTTAGCCAATTAATGTAAGTCCTTAGAACCGAATCGAAAATCAGCATCAAATCACGGAGCAGAACCCAGTGTCGCTGACGTAACTCGTGAAGCCGTAGTATTGGAAAAATAAGGATAACTATCGTCTGAGCAAGCGTATCGCCTAGCTAAGGCCCAAACTGTCTGCTACACCAGTCTACAGGGATCTAAGCCGGTCGAGCGACGTCGGGGAAAAACTAAGGCCTATCAGTTCCGAATCATGCATTTCTAAGGCAAGCCCTAGTCAAACCTAAACTAAGGCCCAGCATGCTTCAAATAAACAGTAATCAAGCATACAAGTACTCCACTTAGCAAAGAGGATCAACTAATAACACATAACATGCTCATAGTTATTCGATAATTCCCGAAATAGGTCGAAAACATGATTTCTAAACATGATTTCTAAGGCACCTCCAAATCGCAGAATGTAATTTGATTTGTTTAGAAGGAGGGTTCTCCCCATGTTTTGTTTAAATGATATGAGTCAATAGAATTTTAAGTGACTCAGATAGAATTTAGCTGGATCCAGGTTTAATTAGGAGAAATTATAATTTTTGATTAATTTAAATTTTAGTCAATTAAAGACTGTTATGTCATTAACGAAAGGATTAATTATTACTCTTAAAGAATCTGTTAAGTGAAAGGGTAATATAGGTCCATATAGGTGGATAGAAGGGTATTTTGGAGCCCAAAAGTGGAAGGAGAGTATTTTTGTTTCATTTCCTATGATATTTTAGGCCCTTTTCTATAGTTTTAAAGTACTTTTGTAGTACTGTTTATATGAAATAAAAAGGTATTTTTACATCAAAAGTCATAAGTTAGAATTCCTAACTCATGTCTGTTGGCTTATAAGCCAATCCAAACAGACTCCAAGTCTTTTTTCACTAAGGATTAAAAAAATTAGCATTCAATTTATTAACCACTAAATACCACAATGCACTAGCAACTTGCACAACGGTGATCAATGTGCCCAAACACCCAAGAAACATATTGAGGCAATACATTAAACTGTTTCTTTTAGGTTTCTTGATTGAAATCCACATGAAACAAGGATAAACCAGAGACAATGGCAACGCGATTCCACCCATAAATTTTGCCAGGCTTATCAAGAATGGGAATGCCACAGCCATAAAATATGCCAATCCGCCATACAAGAGTTTGATGCATGATCGAACCCACCTTGGACACACCTTATGCTTTCTGCTAACGTATATTCTTTCCAAGTTGTCGAAGACTGGCATGACGTAAATTTGAAATGAACATAAACATTGGATCACTACCATCATGTATATTGTGCTTATTAACCCCTTTGGTGTGCTCTCTTGGTGGTACTTGGCTATTGCAACCAAAATTCCATTTTCAGGCATCTGCCAATTAAATCATTTTAATATTAATACATTATACTCAGTAAATGATCTCTTATAACTATCTACGAATTAAATAGAATAAAATGACCTTTAAAGATATATTTTTATACGTTGAAGTGAAAATTTCGTATAAAAAAGAAACATAAAACTCAAAACAAGTTTGTAAAATGCTACAAAACTAAATCTTCCATTTATTACTTAACCAAAGTAGATCAGTATAACAATTACAAGTTGTGTTCCATTACATAAAACGAAAGAAATAAAATCTCCTGGCCACGTATAAAATAAACAGAAAAAATGAAAATTTCAAATTTCTTACGAAAAGACTATTAGAACTAAAAAAACAAAAAATACAAATAACCTACAAAACTAATTCTCGATATAAAAAAATATTGAAAAAATTACTTGGATGAGTACCTTTTAATAAATAATTATTGATTCTAGCGATATTTTTATTTATTACCATTTATAGCAATACATAGCAATATTATGTTAAATTTACAGCAATATTTATTAAAAGTGAATTATGTATGTAATATATATATGTATTATAACTGTTTTTTAAATATATTATGCTTGTTTGGTAGAAATTGACACATTGTATTATAAGTGTATTAAAATGTGTGATAATTGTATTATCCATTAATAAAACTTGTATTATATGTGATAATAAATTGTTATTTGTAATATGTATTAAAACTGTATTATAAATATATTAAAAGTGATCAAGTGAAAAAAATGTTACTGCTATTATTAGTAAATATTTTTTTAATATGATATATTTATGTAAGTTCTCAAAAATTAATATTTTACCATATTTCCATAAGCCCAATATCCTCCAATTGCCACGGGAAATTCACACATTGCGACAAAAGAGTAAGATGCTATCACTCCTTTCAACATTCTTGTCCTTGTAGGATGTTTTGGATTTGACGGTAATGTCCCCTACATAAATTTACGAAAATTAAATTTGATAGGTTCGATCTTTAAAATCAAAACTATCGACTAGTTATTATTAATATGAACAACATTACCTGTATTTCCAAAACAAGATTCTGACCTCGAAAAGACATGGTAAGGATAGCGATACCATTTAAAACATTGCGAAATCGCTCCATATTTGTGGTTACATTATCGGAGGGATTGTAAGAGACTCCATTAACCCTGCCTTTACTAATAGAGAGTGTCCAAAGTATAGTGAAATAGGAGACACCCATGATTGAACCAACAAAAGAGACCCAAGCCAAAGAGTCCAAATTTGGAGAGAATAGGGCAATTAAAATGGCAAGACAAATAAACACCAAGTACCATTCAGCTCCACTTGGTGATCTGTCAAGACAATTTTGATCATTTTTACATATGGCTTTGTAGAAAAGTTGTAGGGTGTTTCCCCCTGTAATAGTTGACATCACACAAGTGCCTCCTGATAGGTATACTATTGGGAAAATGGTAAGGTATTTTCCTAATTTTTCTCCTGAAATCAAAGGTAAATAATTAGTATTTATTTATATATATCTGTTGGACAAAAGAATCATGAAATTTGAAAAAAAAAAGTAGTACTTTGATTTAACAAATTGAAGTTGTGTTTTGACATGCATACTAATTTCAGTTGTTGTTGCATATTGTATAAACATGACCCTTAACTTAGCGTTAGCTGACAACTATGACCTTTAACTTTGGGTGTGCACAACTATAAAATTGAACAAATAGACACATTCGTCCTACATGTCACCCTACATGATAATTTTGTGTCCTACGTGGAGTCCTATATATATTATGCCATGTAGGACATGTGTGTCTACTTGCTCAATTTTATACAAGTTTAAGTGTCTACTTGTGCACACTCAAAGTTAGAGGGCGTAGTTATCCAGTGAAACTAAGTTAAGAGTCTTGTTTATATATTATATGCCTTTAACATTTTGTGAGTGTTAGAGTGAAAATTATGAAAATAACTTTTGGAGTTTTTCGAATTTTGAAAAACTAAAACATTTCTACATCCAAATAGTTTTAAGAAATAATATTCACTTAGCCATAGGAATACTAAGAACAACAAAAGTTATTTTCATAATTTTCAAACCAAAAAAACGACGAGAAAGTATGGTTTGAGAGGAAAAGAAAGATTAATACAAATATTCTCCAAACACATTTTCTCATAAATTTAATCAAGTCAAGAATAAATCCTCAAATTTTATAGTAATACGAATATCAAGGGCACATTTTACATTTAGAATCATAAGTTTTAAATTTTTATTAGTATTTCTTTAATTTTATATCCAGTTAAAATAAATTTTTCATTTGAACTAATTACCAAAAGCTACGATAGCGAGTTGAATGTATCGGCTATAACGAGTTCCATCGGCCGTTTCATGAAGAGAAATTAAGAGACATATCACGTAGAGCCGCCATGTGAAAAACACAGTGAGAACCACTATTCCCCCTGACCTGCACCAATTTACGGGTTAGTTATAATAATAATAATAATAATAATGATGATGATGATGATGATGATGATGATGATGATGATGATGATGATGATGATGATGATGATGATGATGATGATTATAATAATAATTTAATGATGATAATAATGATGATGATGATGATGATGATGATAATAATAATAATTTAATGATGATGATAATAATAATTTAATGATGATAATAATGATAATGATGATGATAATAATGATAATGATGATGATAATAAAGCGAAACTTTAACTATAACGTATCTTTTTAATTTAATACTTTTTTTTGTTCCAATTTGTGTCATACATTTTGAATTTTAAGATTCTATTTATGATCGTAATTTTTATATGTTTTAAATATTTTGAATTCAATTATTGTTACTTATAGTACTTTTTACGTTGTTTATAAATATATAAATTTTATTTTAATTTTTTTTGAAGATTAAATTTTTGGTTAAACTTAAACCGTTTGACTCTCGAAAAATGAAATGTGACTTAAATTTTGCACCCAATTAAATTAAAATAAAAATATATTCCTTTTGTTCACTTATACTTATTTTTTATTTTTAAAATAGAGTTTCATTTTTACTACTCATTTTCAACATATAAAAAAAGATAATTTTTCTTTTATGTTGTACGCTTAACATTAATAAGTACAAATCAACAAGGATTGTGATAGCTAGAGTGATAAGTGCGTTTTCATTCTTTTCTAAGGTCTCAGATTCGAACCATTGCATTGGTAATACCTCTATGTGAGATTTCTCGGCACGAATTTAGATACACCAAAAAGTACAATAACTTATTCTTTCATTCTTTCAATTTCATATTAAATGAATTTGTGAGGGCATACACACCTATTAATGAAAACATTCAAAGACATATTTAAATCATATTTTTCACTATTGCGCTTTTTAAAATTATAAATATAACTTTGTAACTAGTGCAATATATCTCTTAGAATATATAAAATTTAATTTAAGAAAATGCAAACATCCATCTTGAACTTTGAACAATTCAATTATTTTGAACAATGATTTTTTTTCTTCAAAAATTCACTTAATATGGAATAATAATTACTCCCTCCATCCTTTTTAGTTATCATGTTGTATTTTTCGAAAGTCAATTTGATTGACTTTCAAATCTAAATAAGATTACATTAATTTGATATTTAAAAATAATAAAAAAATAGATATTTAAAAACTATATGAAACATACAATAAGTTGCAATTTTTTTTCATATCAATATGATAAAGTAATACATCTTAAAATGTTAGTCAAAATTCATATTATTTGACTCTAAAAAAAGAAACTATAACAACTAAAAAGAGACGTAGAGAGAACTAAACATCAATTAATAGGTGCATTGTGGTAAAATAATTATGTCAATTATTTCTTTCTTTTAATTGTTTGTCAAATCCAAATATACAACAACTAAAAGTGAACTGAGGAAACAAAACAGAGAGAATAGCAAGTACTTCCGCCGCTCATCTTTACCTATCCACTATTCTAAAAATAGTTATTCAACAATATTTGTGCAGTTTAAAATTTCAAAAGATAATTTATCATTTTTATGTCTATTTTAGACTTATTCATAACAATACGTACCATCCGAGAGAGGTAAAAGCGAAGGGGAGAACAAATGCTAGATTTCCGAGACCGGTAGACAAGAGATGAAACGCTGCCGTATAAGCATTCCCCGTTCTCGATTCAGTTATGGGCAACCAACTGTCTATTTCTTCTGCAACATTCTCATTCTCATTCTCATCGACATTCGAATCCTTCTTCTCATCAATGCTACGGAGACTGTCAACTGGCGAAAAATTTGTTCCTTCTGAGTGAGGAGTATCTTCATCATTAATGGGTATAATTCTGAATGACGAGAATGAAGAGATAGATCTCCCTACACGGTGTCGTTCAGACGACACCTCGGGATCTCCCATTGCCTCTGTAAATATATATATGAGAATGTTAAAAGGCAATATATGTTTTTGTTTCAGTTGTGAACTTATATTAGTATAAGTAATAATATGTTAGGAGAAAATTGACTTGGTTGTTATATATAGATATCTATATGTGAGTTGTGATGTAATTGATAACTAAAACATTTAACCATCATAATTTGACTTCTCGGCTTACCTTTCCATTCACTTTTAAAATATACCTTTTCAGAATTGATGTTGAGACTTTTCAAGGCTTGTTTCCCTATTGTCAGTCACAATGATTTGGTAAAAAGAGGATTATTTTTTTTGGTTGATGTTTAAACAAGTTTCTTGTGGTCGAATTTTGCTACTATCTACTATCTAAGGGGTCGTTTGATAGAGTGTATTAGGAAAAATAATGCATGCATTACCCTTTCATTAGTTATACACTCTATTGTGTATTAAGGTGTACATTGTTAATACCATGAATTTTTAGGTTTTAGCAATGCAATGGTTTTAATGCATGCATTAACATGATAAAAGACCTATTTGCCCTTCAATACCATTTTTTAAAAATATTTTTCTATCATAATAGTGGAGGGTATCGTTGTAAATATTTTTTTATATAATACATACTATTTTTAATGCATCAAAACCGGCATAAAAATAATCTATATATAATTAATGCATCATAACTAATACATGCATTGCTAGTGCAAATATTACTAATGCACTCTATTTAAAATTATTTTTATACACTCTACCAAAGTCGAAACGACCCCTAAGTATTTTGATCATTGCTTTTTCTTGGTATGGTTACTATTCCTTTTTTTTCAGTATGTTTTTTCATGTTTTCTACTGTACTCTGATATATGATCCCTTCACTTTAAGTTATTCTTTTTCAATTTGTTTTAATGTGTTTTTTCTTGAGCTTGTCGTCTATCAGAAACTACCTCTCTACCTCCTAAAGTAGGAGTAAGGTCGGCATACACTATCTAGACCCCACTTGTTACTTGTCAAAGTACAATGGGTATAGTGTTGTATGTTTAAAAAAGTTTACTAAGGAAATTTCATGGTTGATTTGCAGTTCTAGTACTACTCAAGGGTTTAAAATGCTTAATTCCATTGAGTTTAAGGGTTCAATTGACAAATGATCAAATACAAGAGTTTAGAATACAAACTCATATAAGTATAAGGGTTCATCAAGACAATTTCGTCATTAATGTATGCACGATCATGTGTATAGTTTTGTTTTGGAAGGGAGGAGGGGATGCTTTCCTTGGGGTCACATAATTGTTAGGAAACTTAACACTTCGAGAAAAAAAATAAGAATAGGAAAGGAAAGAGTACTTTATCGGATATTTATTATCTCTTACCATTTATAAGTATATATTGAATATTTTTAATCATCAAAGCTCAGACATACAAAAAAGAACAAGAAGATTTTACCTTAAAGTCATGGGTGATAATATTATTAATGGAGAAGGTTTAAAATATCGATATAAAATTATCCTTAATTTATCTTTCGGCCCCCCAAATATCTTTCATGCCGATCTTTAATTGACTCAAAAATATATAATATTAACCCTTTGGCACATATTTAACACTAACTTTTTTAACATTTCCTCTATAGTAAAATTATTAAATATTTATTTATTATATTGTTTAATCTTATTGATCCAAATTTAATTCCTTCTCAAATAAATAACAAAAATCATATATGATTCATATTTTGATCGGAAAACGCTTCAAAATAATATTTTAAAAATTATTAATTCCAGGAAATCTTCCTATGACCTATTTTAAATCAACCTCCGATTTATTATAACTCAACTCATGACTAGGGAAAAGGGATCCAAATAAAATTCATACTCGTCCCGGCTGATTATCCATCTAAAAAAATGATTTTTTTATTAATATAACTTTTTTTGTCAATTATCGAATTGTCTTGTTTATTACCTCTCTTTTTTAAAAAAAAAATCTCATTCTAAATAGGATATCTGAAACTCACATTTAAAATGAACTTACATGTTTATATTCTTTTAATTTATATTATTATCATGGTGGGGTAGGGTGAGATAGAAAGAAAAGATTGTTTTCATTCTTTTCTTTTGAATTTTGGGTACACACAAAAGAAAAAAGGCAGTACACAATTATAGTTATTTAATGAAATCGTTTCTATTGAATTAATTATTTATATATAAATGTCGTCGTTATTTTTCTCTTTTTTTTCTCCCTTATTTTGTCATAAGTTGAAAAAAAATTAAAAATTAAAGATGGCGGACATGATCCAAGAAAAAAAAAAGTTGAAGAGAGAGGAAGTGGGGGTGGGGCGTATAGAGAGTAGAAGACCAACCATTTTTTATTTTTTATTTACTATGAAAAATAAAATCAGGTCAATTTTATATATATATTGTCACACCCCGCGCCTACACCCCGGACGTGGCTGGCACTCGAGAACCATTGCTGGCCCCAAACGAACCCTTGGCCTGACTTACTTACTCAGCAGAAGACTTTACTCAAAATAAATATACTTTAAAAGAAAAACTAAACTGCTCAATAAATAACGTAGAATGTAATAAATAACATTCACTGCCAAAGTGGCAACTCAAGTCTCAACTTAACTGAAAAGGGAAAGTAAAGACTCATGAACTAACATCACTAACTCTGTCTATGAAGCCTCTAAACAACTGAGATGGACGTCAGGACAAGACCCACAACATCCTAATGAACAAAAAACTAAAAGCAATAAAAAGGATCCTCCGGAAAGCTAGGAGGCTCACCAACTGACTCTGAGTGCTCAACTGGATCAACGAGGCGCTGCATGTTGATCCTGATTACCTGCGTCTGCATCATAATAAGATGCAGGCCAACTGGCATCAGTACATTGAATGTACGAGTATGCGAGTTGGTATGCTAAACATAACTTAAGCTCGAAAAGAATCTGAAAGAAACACTTACATTGGGTTTACTCAACTCTTGAATAACTTAACTCAATATAAATTAATAAAACACATGCAATATATATAAAAGCATTTAAAACAGTAGAAAACAACTTAGTTCGTTAAAGAAAATGCAATAACAAACTCAACTTCACTCATATAATAAAGTAATATAGTTTCTGTGGGAGTTTCTCTAACCGACAACCACCACTATGAGCCTAAGTGGTGATACAACGTCTTTCCCACACTGCCAGAACTGTCATATACTTTGCCGTCATATATAACACCTTAACTAAGTGGATCCACTAGTCTATGCTAAAAAGCACTTAAGGATTCATCTAAAAAAGTATGATCCTTTACTACCCATGATGGCTACATGGTTTATAGATACGTGAGTTATCTGAACTCAAACTCGTCCCCATATCGGTGCTCAATAATACTCCGAAAATACTTAGGTCATATGTTTAAAAACACAACTTCTTTCTCTGGTTTGAGATAATTACTTAAAGCTTAGCTTAAAAGCTCTCTTGGAATAGATGTTCCCTTTTTTACTCAAATGTGAAAACATTTACTCTTTAACTGAAAATTAGCTCAAAGGCTCTTTTGGAAATCAAGGTATCCTTTCTTCTTTAAATGTGAAAACATTTACTCTTTAACTGAAGACTAGCTCAAATGCTCTTTTGGAAATCTAGGTTTCCTTTCTTCTTTAAATGTGAAAACATTTTACTCTTTGGGAATACATAGTCCCGATATACTCTTTTGAATAGATGAACATCAAACTTTACTCTTTACGCAACTCAAAACTCAAGTCTTAAAACAAAGTTAAAACATTTATAAAAGACTTTTGGAAGACTCTATGAACTTCTCTTGCCTTGACTCTTAACTTCTCTTTACTTGACTCTTAACTTTCCTTGAATTAAATTATGAATTCAAGGATTGTGATTTGTGATAGGAAAGATCTTATGATGTTTATGGTTATTTTTTTTTATAGTTAATCATGAGAAAAGATCAAGAAACCACTGTTTGGAAGCAAGTTCGCGACGCGGAGAGAAAATTTTCACACAGAAGGAACAGGTCTGCAATGCGGACCTGGTATCTGTTCCTTGTCCAATTTTTCTTCCTCGTTTTCAATCCCCAATTCACCTAATTCCAATTCTTTTTCACAACCCCTCTTTATATTTAAATACCCAGTATATGTACAAAAGATTCTAACTCAAACAACTCAAGGAAACAACATTATAACCTCAAGGAACTCTTTAATCTCAACTTAACTCAAGAACGAAGGCGAATTTCAAGAACACCATTCAAGATCTATCAACTTTCAACTTTCTAGAACGAATTTCGCTGAAATAAATATAATTGGCGCATGGGTGAATGAACCCAATGCTATGAGAGTCTCACATACCTCTTTAAGGGATCAACCCTTGTCGAAATCCACAAGCTAAACCTTCAAGAACGACGAACTTTGCTCTTTCTCCTCTTTTCTCCTCTTGCGTTCTTTCTTCAAAAACCCTAGCGTAAATTTCCAATTGTCTAAACTGAACCAATTCAGTTTAGACCCCAATTTAATTGCTAAAAAGGAATTAACTTAATTGGGTATGGAAAAGACCATAATGCTCTTCAATAATCCAGATTAGACTTTCCTTATTCGAACAACTCAACTTCAAATGGGCATATCTCACTCATACGAACTTAGAATCGCACAAACTCGGCGGCGTTGGAAATATTATTCCAAGATATTTCCTACAATATCTGGAAACACACCTAACTCATCATGAGCTAGGAGTTATGGTCGTTTGAAGTTGACCAAAAACTCAACTTAACCCACCTAACAATTTTTTTCCAGATTTTTATATTCTTCCCAAAAATTACTATTCCCAAATTTTTAACTTCATTCTAGTTCTTTCAAATAGTGCGATGTTACAATATCTCCCCTTGGGAACATTCGTCCTCGAATGAGATTAATCTTACCAGGCTAAGGGTGTAAGATGTAACCTTAAGCTCAAACACCCAACAAGCAATACAATTACAACATGCTAACTTAGAAATTAAAAAGTAATAAGAAGAGAATTAGTACCTTGGTCTAAAAAATTTCCGGTTTTAAAGAGTTGTTGATATCTCTTCTTCATATCTTTCTCAACTTCTCAAGTAGCTTTCTCAACAAACTGGTTCCTTCAAAGAACTTTGACTGATGCTACTTCCTTAGTCCTCAACTTGCGAACTTGGCGATCTAGAATCTGAACTAGAATATCTTCATAAGATAAGCTATCCTTGATACCCTTATCTTCAGTTGGTATAATCAATGAAGGATCGCCCATGCATTTCTTCAACATGGAGATGTGAAATACCAAATGAACCACGACTAACTCTTGTGGTAGCTACAACTCGTAAGCTACATTACCAACCTTTTTCGATATTATATAAGGGCTAATATATCGGGGACTAAGTTTCCCTTTCTTACCAAATCTCATAACACCCTTCATGGGTGAAACTTTAAGATATACCCAATCATCTACTTCAAACTCTAACTCCCTTCTCCTAACATCAGTGTAGGATTTCTGACGACTCTGGGCTGTTTTCAATCTCTCTTGAATAACTTTCACTCTCTCCATAGCTTGACGAACTAAGTCTGGTCCTATTAACCCAGCTTCACCAACTTCAAATCATTCAATATGAGATTTGCATCTTATACCGTAAAGAGCTCCGTAATGAGCCTTCTGGATGCTAAAATGGTAACTATTGTTGTAATAAACTCAATGAGAGGTAGGTGATCATCCAAATTACCCCTGAAATGAATCACACAATCCACCTTGATACCTCAAAACACTATCTCCCCCTTGTTCAAAAGCCATCACTTTTTGCTTATGAATACTTGCCTTTAATTCAAGCAAAATAGGGTCTTGGTTTTGATTTTCTTTCATTTCTGACACTAATGATGATTAGCCCCATTCATGACCATTACTCCATCCATTAGTCAGACTCCCAATCGTGTAAGTCTATGCACATCTTTCGCTAGCTCTTTTTTTCTTCCTCAACATGGGCGGTACTACCCATAGACAACCTGCTTAAAGCATTAACAACAACATTAGCCTTACCTAGGTGGTAAAGAATACTCATGTCATAGTCTTTGAGTAATTCTAACCACCTAATTTGTCTGAGATTAAGCTATTTCTGAGTAAACATATACTGAAGACTTTTGCGATTTATGAATACATCAACATGAACATCATACAAATAATGATGCCATATCTTCACGACAAATACTACAACAACCAACTCTAAGTCACGTGTTGGGTAATTCTTCTCATGAACTTTCAATTGTCTGGGGGCATAAGCTATAACCTTGCCATCCTGCATTAATACGCAACCAAGCCAACTCTAGATGCATCACAATACACAACAAACCTTGAGTATCTTCTGGTAAGGTCAACACTGGGGCAGTAGTCAACCTCTTTTCAATTCCTGAAAGCTTTTCTCACAAGCTTCAGACCATTGAAACTTCACTGTCTTCTAAGTTAACTTGGTCAAAGGGGATGAAATAGATGAGAACCCCTCTACGAACCTTCTATAATAGCCAGCCAAACCCAAGAAACTCCTAATATTAGTTGGAGATATGGGTCTAGGCCAATTCTACACTGCCTCTATTTTCTGAGTGCCAACTCTATTCCATCACCGGAAACTATGTGGCCCAAGAATGCCACAGACTCAAGCCAAAATTCACATTTAGAGAACTTAGCATATAACTCCATATCTTTCAAAGTCTGAAGAACTATTCTGAGATGGCTAGCACGATCTTTTTCATTCCTTGAATAGATTAGTATGTCATTAATGAAGACAATAACAAAAATATCTAAATAAGGTTTGAATACTTTATTCATAAGGTCTATGAATATTGCAGGTGCATTGGTCAAACCAAATGACATGACCAAAAACTCATAATGACCATAACGGATTCTGAAAGCTGTCTTTGGAATATCACATTCCCTTACTCTTAACTGATGGTAGCCAGGCCTGAGATCTATCTTAGAGAAATAAGTAGCACCCTGAAGTTGATCGAAAAGATCACCAATTCTCGGAAGAGGGTACTTGTTCTTGATAGTAACCTTGTTCAACTGACGGAAATCTATACACATCCTAAGGGAACCATATTTCTTTCTCACAAATAAGACCGAAGCACCCTAATATGAGACATTTGGTCAAATAAAGTCCTTATCAAAGAGGTCTTTCAACTGTTCTTTAAGCTCTTTTAACTCTGCTGGTGCCATTCTGTATGGCGGAATAGATATAAAACGAGTATCTGGAAGAATGTCTATACTAAATTCTATTTCTCTCTCAGGAGGGGCTCCGAGAAGATCACCAGGAAAGACTTCTAGAAACTCTCTTTGTACTGAAACTGACTGAATAAGAGGTATCTCAACACTAGAGTCATTAACTCGAACTAAGTGATAGATACCCCCCTTGGAAACTAACTTTCTTGCCTTAAGGTACGAAATAGAATGACCCTTAGGCACTGCTGAACTATTTTTCCACTCTAAGTCTGGTTCACTGGGAAACTGGAACTTGACTACTCGAGTTCTACAATCTATTAATGTATAATAGGCATGAAGCCAGTCCATACCTAAAATGACAACAAAATCTACCATATCTAACTAAACTAAGTCAGCCATGGCACTCTTGTGATTGATGGAAACAGGACAATCACGATTGACTCTTTCTGCTAGAATAGAGTCACCAATAAGTGTAGAAACACTGAAGGGCTCACTAAGTTGCTCAGGAAGAACATTAAAATTCATCACAACATACGGAGTTACAAAGGATAACTCGCTCCTGGATCTAGCAAAGCATAAACATCAAAATTAAATACTTGGATCATACAAGTGACAACATCTGGCGAATCATCTTGCTCTTAGCGACTAGCGATGGCATAAAGATGGTTTGATCCTCCGCCTGCCCCTGAAGTAGTTCCTCTAGATACAACTATGTCTGGAGGGGCCACTAAAGAAGACTGGGCTCTATTGCCCCCATTACCATTACCTTACTTGTTCTTTGGACACTCTCGCATAAAATGACCATTCTGGCCACACTTGAAACATCCAGTGGAGCCATCACGACACATCCCTGAGTGGTTCCTACCACACTTAGCATATGCAGAAATATTAGTACCCCCTTGTGCCATATTACCTTGCAACTGTACAAGTCTAGCTCTGAAATTCTGGGAATTCTGACTATTGTACTCACATTTGTTTCTTGGTGCAGGTGCACCAGCAAATGATGGAGAAGGTCATTTATACTTTTTTTGGAAAGAAGACCGGTTCACATTACTCTTTTGCTTCCCGAATTCATTCTCTGATGCCTTAGCCCTCTTATTTTTAAACCCTTCTCTATCCCTCAACTTGTCCTCCTCAACTTGTTGCACATGGATCATCAACCTTGTTATGCCCATGTCACCTATTAGCATGTCTGCCTTACTTTCCTTATCTGATAGATGAGGCAACCAACAACGAATAAACTCATCATGCTCCTCATGTCGGCAACCATCTCTTTACTTCTCTTAGCTCACGGGGAAAGAAACGCCTCATGAAAGCACTCTCAAAACAGTCCAACTCACAATCAGTTATGCGCAAGCACGAGTTAGAAAGAAACTTTTTAGAGATAAAACTCTAACGCATGAAATGAGTATGAAAGAAGTGAAATAATTTCCTAAATGTTGCAGTCTCCTAATTATAGATATGACGCGCTTCACACTGATAACTAGGACTCTACAGACACGGCTTCATAGAATCCCTAGGACTCTTGAACTCTGTGCTCTGATACCAAATTTGTCACGCCTCGAGCCTACACCCTGGACGTGGCTGGCTCTCGAGAACCATTGCTGGCCCCAAGCGAACCCTTGGCCTGACTTACTTACTCAGCGGAAGACTTTACTCAAGATAAATATACTTTAAAAGAAAAACTAAACTGCTCAATAAATAACTTAGAATGTAATAAATAACATTCACTGCCAAAGTGGCAACTCAAGTCTCAACTTAATTGAAAAGGGAAAGTAAAGACTCATGAACTAACATCACTAACTCTGTCTGTGAAGCCTCTAAACAACTGAGATGGACGACGGGACAAGACCTACGATATCCAAATGAATAAAAATACTAAAATCAACAAAAAGGATCCTTCGAAAAGCTAGGAGGCTCACCAACTGACTCTGAGTGCTCAATTGGATCAATGAGGCACTGTATGCTGATCCTAGTTACCTGTGTCTGCATCATAATAAGATGCAGGCCAACTGGCTACATGGTTTATAGAGACGTGAGTTATCTGAACTCAAACTCATCCCCATATCGGTGCTCAATACTACTCCGAAAATACTTAGCTCATATGTTTAAAAATATAACTTCTTTCTTTGGTTTGATATAATTACTCAAAACTTAGCTTAAAAACTCTCTTGGAATAGATGTTCCCTTTCTTGCTCAAATGTGAAAACATTTACTCTTTAACTGAAAACTAGCTCAAAGGCTCTTTTGGAAATCAAGGTATCCTTTCTTCTTTAAATGTGAAAACATTTACTTTTTAACTGAAAACTAGCTCAAAGGCTCTTTTGGAAATCAAGGTTTCCTTTCTTCTTTAAATGTGAAAACATTTTACTCTTTGGGAATACATAGTCGCGATATACTCTTTTGAAGAAATGAACTTCAAACTTTACTCTTACTCAACTCAAAACTCAAGTCTTAAAACAAAGTTAAAACATTTATAAAAGACTTTTGGAAGACTCTATGAACTTCTCTTGACTTGGCTCTTAACTTCTCTTGACTTGACTCTTAACTTCTCTTGACTTGAATTATGGATTCAAGGATTGTGATTTGTGATAGGAAAGATCTCACGATGTTTATGAGTGTTTTTTGATAGTTAATCATGAGAAAAAATAAAAAAATTAATGTATGAAAGCAAGTCTGCGACGCGGAGATGCACTTTAATATTTGATCGCAAAATTTATTTTTGAAACAGAGGAGTCCGCGACCTCTCCGTGACGCAGAGAGAAAATTTTCACATAGAAGGAACAGGTCCACGACGCAAACCTAGTACCTGTTTCTTGTCCGATTTTTCTTCCTCGTTTTCAATGCCCAATTCACCTAATTTCGATTCTTTTTCTCTATCCCTATTTAGATTCAAATACCCAGTATATGTACACATGATTCTAACTCAAACAACTCAAGGAAACAACATTATAACCTCAAGGAACTCCTTAATCTCAACTTAACTCAAGAACGAAGGCAAATTTCAAGAACACCATTCAAGATTCATCAATTTTCAACTTTCTAGAACGAATTTCGCATAAATAAATATGATTGGCGCGTGGGTGAATGAACCCAATGCTATGAGAGTCTAACATACTTCTTTAGGGATCAACCCTTGTCGAAATCTACAAGCTAAACCTTCAAGAACGACGAACTTTGTTCTTTCTCCTCTTTTCTCCTCTTGTGTTCTTTCTCCAAAAATCTTATCGTAAATTTCCAATTGTCTAAACTGAACTGATAGACCCCAATTTAATTTCTAAAAACGAATTAACTTAATTGGGTATGAAAAAGACCATAATGCCCTTCAATAATCCGGATTAGACTTTCCTTATTCGAACAACCCAACTTCAAATGGGGATATCTCACTCATACGAACTCGGAATCGCGCAAACTCGGCGGCGTTGGAAATATTATTCCAAGATCTTTCCTAAGATATCTGAAAACACACCTAACTCATCTTGAAATAGGAGTTATGTTCGTTTGAAGTTGACCAAAAACTCAACTTAATACACTTAACAAATTGTTTTCCAGATTTTTATATTCTTCCCAAAAATAACTATTTCCAAATTTTTAACTTCTTTCTAGTTCTTTCAAATAGCGAGATGCTACATATATATATATATATATATACACACACACTACCTTAAAAGCATGAACTCATAAACTGTATGTTGAATTACTATAATACCTCCAGTTAAAAATACTCAATTTATTTTATTTATTAATTTAATTATTTATATTATATTAAAAGTAGATACCCTTTCATATTAAAGGGTTGTGATTTTCTCAAAGAGATGTGCCTTTTCCAATGGGTTGCGGGTTTTTGACGGGTTTTGGCATTTTAGATGAGTTGTGACTTTTTTGAAGGGTTGTGACTTTTCTGAAGGGTTGTGCCTTTTCCGATGAGTTATGACTTTTGCAAAAGGTTGTGATTTTTCCGATGAGCAGTGACTTTTCCAAAAGGTTGTAACTTTTCTGATAAGGAACAATTTGCACCTATTCATACTACTATTTGTTAGTTATAAATAGAGGGTTTCCTCTAAATTTTAAACTACGATTTTTTAAAGTTTTCTACTCTTCTTCTTCTTAAAAAATCTCAGGGTTATTTGCATCAGTTGATTAAGTTCAAAATTCAACGAAATTTGAGGTACCACATAAAAAAGAGTTGGTGAACAAATTATAGCAAATCATTCATAAATACACACTCGTACTTTTTCTTATGATTTCCATGAGTTAACAGTGACGAATAGTTGCGGGAAAGACAATAATAATAAACAAATATGAAAAAAGTCACATGATTTGGGTAAGATATTTCTTCTTAGGTTTTTTATTTTTTTATTTTTTACCCTCAAATAAAGCAGTTTCTTTCTGATTTTGCTAATACAACGCGCATCAACGTAGTCCATTGAATCATTAGTTTTGATGTTAAATCCACTATTTCAAAAATAGATTTTCACTTTTACTTATGATATGATAATATAGACATGATAATAATAATTTTTTATAGATATGTAAGTAAAAATGAGCGAAGAAAGGAAAGTGTTGGTGATAAGTGATTTTAATTAAATGGAACACTATAGTGAATATAACATGAACATATATTTTCGTCTTCCTTCTTCATTGGCTATGTATCGCTCCATATATTTTTTTTCCTATTATTTTGTGTTCAGTTTAATTTGAAAAAAATTTATGTCACAAGATACACTCCCTATTAGCTACATAAAAATAGATAAGAAAATAGTGATTGATCATAAATAATCTTAAATCAAATTAAAGATTCTATAAACGATACTTTAAATTTTATTCATCTATTAATTTTTATTATTAAATTTTTTTAATATATTATATCACGATACAACTTCTATAAGATACTAGATACTTTCATTAGCCAACAACTATATGATATGTATGAGGAAGGAAAAAGGAGAAGACTACAATTCTACAAAGATAAGGTAGAAACTTAAAGAAATGAAATATTTTTCACCAAGGGTGATGTTGTTCATTTATTAAAATTAAATTATGGTACTGAAATATATATGTATATCTAAAACAAAGATTTGGTCAAGCTAAATATTTGACATACACTCAAACCTCAATTTAAACATCATTCGTTATAACAATAAAGTACCCTTTTTTTTTGTAGAATTACCTATCTATGATAGTCTTACTCAAATATTAATCGGTAAAAGATAGATTACGTATAAAGATAAAATATTGAAATATTTATGGTAATCCTTATTAGTGTCATGCACATACTAAATTTCAAGTATGAATATTTAAGGGCCAAAGTCATCTGCGACCCCTCAAAGTAGTCCTCATTATTCATTTAGACACCTCAACTAGACCTAGTACCTATCGAACACCTTTACCACCCCAAATTTGAACCGTCTAAGAATTTTTTGCCTACATGGCAAATTGTTTGTGAGTCACGCAAATGGGGCGCGTGAATTGTTTTTTCTCCCATTTTTTACCCTGCATTTAAGACCTCCAACGTTAAAATTTTAACATTGATAATGTAACGTTAAAATCCCCAATTCTTCTTCCCCCAAATCCATTTTAGAACCTTAAATCTCCAATTCTCTCTTCTTTCTCTAAATCTCCAACGTTTCTCTCTTCTAAATCAATTGTTTTTATCAAATGTCGCAAAATTCAGTGAATATCGAGGAAGTTGATATATGTAAGTGTGGTGATTATTGTTGAGTGAAAACTTCGAGGACTCAATTGAACCCAGGTCGTCAATTTTTTGGATGCAAAGAATCAAAAGTTTGTAATTATTCGAACAAAAACTATTGTTATTGTATTATTTGAAAAATCAACATTTTTGTATATTTATTACTGTTATGTGATTTGTAGGAAAATGGTGGATGTGGCTATTTTAGATGGATTGATCCATCGCTTGAAAATGCTAATAAATCATCCTTAATGAATAGATTCATAGATAGTCAAAATTCGATTGATCGACTAAAGAGAAAAGTGAAAGAGCTTGAAGAAGAAAGATATTCTTTGAAATTTCAATTGAATGAAAATGAAGAGAAGATGATAGTATTGAACAAGAAGCTCAAGGAAGTTAAATTCCAAAGGGATTGGAAAAATGTCAAATTTAACCGAGTTGTGATTGTTTTTCTTTGTCTGCTAACTATAAAATGGTTCTTTAATACTGTGTAGTTCATAGTAGTTCAAGATTATAGTACTTAATTGTTTAGTTTTGCAGTAGTTAGAAGGCTATTCTAGATCAATTAGGGTTGTACTTAATTATCTGTTAAGTTCATATTTTGTATCAAATTGGAAGTTTGAATGGGAATTGATCATCGTCTCTTTTGTAACTTCCAGTGTGAATTGATCAGTGTCTCTTTTGTAACTTGCCTTTATTTTCTAACTTTCCCTGTGTTCTGATATTAGTTCTGGATCGACTAGTCTTATTGACAAAAACACAAATGCATTGAGAGGTAGTCTAGTTGTTGTTCAAAAACTGAGCTAATAACACAAATATATGACTGAAAAATACACAACACAAAGTCATGGTTGAAAAATACATAACACAAATGCATTGAGAGGTATTCTAGTTGTTCAAAAACCATTGTCTTGCATGGTTCAAAAATACATAGTCTTGCTTACACAAAGGGATGGTTCAAAAATACATTACACGAGTGTTCAAAATAAACTAAATAGTAGCTTGTTGAAGACCCTTTTAACATGGACCAAAATCATAACAACTTTACAAGCTCCCTTGAGAAAACAACCATCAAATCCAATTATATTCCTACACCCCTCCAACCATCCTTGCTTAAATGCATGAAAGCACACATAAAAATACACAAAAAGGTTCTTTCCTGGTTCAGTTTTCTTATCAATTTTTACCCAACAAGAGCTTCCAGGATTGGTTTGTTTGATCATATCTGCATAGTCACATAATCTGGAAAATTCCACATTCCAATCACCCATGTATTCCTTCATAATCCTCTGTTTAGCCCTGTAACAAAGAGTCTTACCAACATAAAGACCTAATGTCTTTCTAACCAAATCTTGAATTTTCCAAATCCTTATGTATGGTTGAGATACAATTCTGTCCTTAAACTTTCTAGCACTTGACTTTGAATTACAAAACTTGTTCCTGTTTAATGGAATACACTTGTGAACAGGATGATAGTTCTTCACAATGAAATCACCTGAGTCCCTGTCAATAGAAGCATATAACAACCACTTAAAGTTAGAATTTTTGCACTTCATCCTCACTCTATGTTTTTCATTAGGTCTTAACTTTATCTGCCTCCTGTACTCTACAACATAATATGCCACTGCTTTCCTGAACTGATTTGCACCCTCAAAGACCATTTCAAGCTCAAATATTGACACTTCACAATCCTTATCATACCTAACTTTTTTGCTTCTCCTTCTAGCAGGTATATCTACTCCCCTAACAACATCCACATCTAGTTGTTCATCACTATCATCACTCCAACAGTCAAAGCTATCAATATAATCCTCATCTCCACCCAGTTTTCCTGCATATTTGTCAGTTTTATTTTTCCCAATATCCTCAAAGCCTCTATCTATACCACCAGCCTCTCCAACTGGTATTTCTTCATATTCAGTAGCCTTTTTTCTCTGTTTTTTGTTTCTTCTTTCTTGTATAAAAGTTCTCAACTCCTCATCAATATCTGGACCATCTTCTGATGGTATATCTAGATCTGAATCACTACTCAATAAATCAGATTTACCTTCTCCACCTAGGTTGTCATCCACACCCTTTCCACCTAATTTAACAGGCTCACCCTCTCCACCTAGGTTAACATCCTCATCCTCGTCCTCTCTACCTAAGTTAACAGCCTCACCCTTTTCACCAATGTTAACATCAACACCCTCACCACCAAGTTCAACAGCCTCACCTTCTCCACCTAGGTCAACAACCTCACCTTCTCCACCTAGGTTAACATCCTCATCCTCTCCACCTAAGTTAACAGCCTCACCCTCTTCACCAAGGTCAACATCAACACCTTCATTAGTTAGATTGCCTCTAGGTCCCTCAGTGTCAAGTAAGGGTTCATCTAATACATGACAGACAAATACTTCAAAAGTGTCCACATGTTTTAAGTCTTTAATTAGGTGTAAGAGATGTTGGTCAGTTGTAATTAGGAGCCATTGTTTATTCAATAAATCCTTGACATAAAAGTTTTCAACAGTTTCATACCCCAATTCTTTAGTATAATACAGTAGTTTCAAAATGGAAAAGTGGTCCTTAATATTATACATGAGTGCAGGCACACATTTTCCAACATAAGTATATATATATATATATATATATATATAAAGTAATCTCAAATTATTTCAACGAAGAAGGGCCTAAAATATCCTTAAACTATGAGATTCTATATAATATTGCTCTAAATCCACCTTATGAGTGTACGTAAGCCGATAAAAAGAAATAAATTTTTGAACTAAAAGATTGATGTCAGAAGTATTTGAGGACCGAAATATAGGCGAAAAATAATTTTATCCAATTCAAATAATTGAAGAACATTTTAGAACCTTCTCCATATTATTAAAGGTGTATGGAGAAGTGATATTGCCAAAGTTGAGAATTGGTGCAGAAGAAGCCATGGCTATGATACAGAACTCCACGAGCAAATAGATCTATACCGTTAAAATCAAAATTCAATCATTGAGAGAATATATATTGTATGAGATACATGAAAAAAGTCATAACAATTTACTTATAATATTAGTATATTTGACTAGTATTACTTATAATAGAACTTTCTTAATTTGTTAAAATGAACAAGTAACATGAAATAATCTAATTTTTATACGGGGAAGGGCCTTAAATACCCCTCAAGTATTTGAGTTGGTACAAAATTATCCTCGGTCTTCTTTTCCGCACAAAAATATCTATGACGTCAATCTTTTGGCTTAAAAATATCATTGATATTAATCATTTGACTCCTATTTGACCTTATTTTTAACATCTCCCCTTATTTTTATTTTTATGTATAATTTTTGAATATTATTTTCAAGCGTATCGGGTCAAAATATGAACCATATGTGATTTTTATTATTTATTTTAGAAGATTTTAAATTTGGATCAATCAAATGAGACAACATAATAAATAAATATTTAATGATTTCACTTTAGGGGAGTTGTTAAAATAAGGGCAAATATGAGCCAAAAGGTTGATAACGAAGGTATTTTTGAGCCAAAAGATTGAGGTCATCACGAAAACATACTTATCACGCCTCAATCTTAACAACTCCCCTAAAGTGAAATCATTAAAAATAATATCAAGTCACAAGTAAAAATTGTCATAACTTTGTGGAACTTGCCTTTAAATTTAGATATCACATACTTATCACGCCTCCAAATTTGATCCTCCATTTCATCCTCCCTACACTAATAGATGTGTGACATACATATTGATTTTTTTTAATACTCTAAATAATGTATCCAAGGTACTTAAAACTTTCTTTCAATTTTCATGGATAACATATACATGAATCAAGCCTTACCTCTATAGTATCCTCATATATTATGCCACTAAATTTGCATTTCAAGCATGTGTCTTAGTTCTGCTTAGCCTGAATTTTTTAGACTCCAGAGTTTATCAACACATTTCAAGTTTAGTGTTAATAACACTGTGAATCTAATCGATCAAAACTATGTCATCATCAAATTATAACACTCACTTTGAAGATATTGAGTCAACTAATCCATCACTAAAACAAACTAAAATGAGCTAAGAGCTTATCTCTAGTGCATCCCCATTACAATTGAAAATGTTTTGAATATATACCTAGCTAGCTACCCGCTATAATTTTACTCGTATTTTAGCTCCATCATATATACTCTTAATCGCTCTATAGCGTAGATCATATGGACACCTTTAGCCTCTAGGAATCTTCAAAGAACCTTCTTTTTTCTTCTTCTTAATAAACGGAAGACTTTATTTATTTGTAAAGGATTATCCATACAAAAGGGAACTGATCTAACTGAAGGAGTTTCATTAGCATCTCGTTCTAGAATAATGTTAGCAGCAAACGAAGGAGATGTGTCAAAAATATATAGTTTGTTTATAATCATAGTAGGATCCTTTGAACATTGTCATATAAGTTTTTTCCGTATCAATGAATACCATGGGATGGAGAGAGTAATATTTGAACCGTAAACACTTTAATTTTTTTTAGTAACACAAATGAAGTTCAAATTCTACACATGCTTTCTTAATTTAATCAATTTGAATGAAATCGTGAGGATTATTTATCTTATAGTATTATATCTTTTATGATAATATTTGAATTGTAATTAATAATTTATAGTACTAATTATTAAAAGATTATAATTTAATAATTTTCAAAATAAAATTTAAATAGATTTCTTAAAAGTGTCAAGTGGCTTTTCTCAGTATGTCACTTTGGCATAACCTCATGCTTCACTATCCCTTTTTAATATAATTTAAAAAGTTAGTCAAAATATACTTTATCATATTAAAGATTTTTGTTTTTCAATTTAAGAGATCTTTGCATGGTTTATTATTATTTTCTCTTCAAATTTTTAAGGACCGTGTTAACCTTTCATATATTAAAAATTCAACTAAATATAATATTTTAAAACTAATGACATGTAGCATGTTGATAATGCTGATTTGAATGAGTGTAGACTCATTAAATTGTATCTTAGGTACAACTAAAAAAACAACAAAGTATATTGCATTTAATTAATTAGGCATAACTTGAAAGTTCAACTGAAATTATATCATTTTGACACTTTCTTGACAATCTGAAGTGTTTAAAATGAAAGTGTTTAATACTTTATCATATTAAAGTGTTTAAAATGCAATTAATTATTGCATTTATTTTGTCCCTATCCTCGACCCCCCACCCACCCCACCCCCTACCATCCCCCAAAAAAAATAATTTAAGTTTGTTTTAAAAAATATTTTCAACTTCAAAATTTCATTTTTTCACCCTACCCTTGACCCCCCACCTCCTACCCAGCCCTACCAACCCCCACCCTCCACCTCCAAAAATATTTTAAGTTTGTTTTTAAAAAATATTTTCAATTTCAAAATTTCATTTTTTCACTCCTACCCTCGACCCCCCACCCACCACCCCCACCGCCCCCTACCACCCCCACCACTCCCTACCAGCCCCTCATGCTTGTCGATAAGTGAAAATAAGCAGCTGTAGTAAGCGAGTAAGGAAGGGAAACTAGTCTTAGAGTTGCTTTTCCGTAATACGTAAAAGCTTCTCGTCTGTGGTGTCAGTTCAACAATCTGGTGGTCCAGCAGCCTCGGCTCGCCTTGCACTACTTTCAGAAAAAAAAAAAAATATACACCCCCAAAAATTAATTTTAAGTTTGTTTTTCAAAAATATTTTCAATTTTAAAATTTCATTTTTTTCACCCCTACCCAGCCTCCCCACCCCACCCACCCCCCTACCACCACCACCACCCCAAAAAAAATAATTTAAAGTTTGTTTTTAAAAAATATTTTCAACTTCAAAAGGGTGGGGTGGGGAGGGGGGTCGAGGGTTGGGGTGAAAAAATAAAATTTAAAGTTTGTTTTTAAAAAATATTTCAACTTCA